>CM064551.1:3527334-3657334 GCA_032716605.1 Paralithodes platypus
GCAGCTAAATCACTTGGACCCATTCATATCACCAACCCACATATAAACTTACACATAAACCTAATTCACGAAATCAATACAATGTGGCGCAGAATTGGGTTACCCAGCTGCCAGACATAACACAGCTTAAGCTCTCACAAGTTATTCACAAATGGAATAAATCAGAAGAACCCTTAATTAATCTTATGGTTGAAGTTTCCAGATTAAATCCATCATGTGGGACCCAAGCAATAATAACTAAGTTGGCTCTGAGGCTGGGCAAGACGCTCACTGAGACTACTGGGATCCTCCACACTGATCAAATTAGCCCACACAGGAGGAGCAGTACAGGGTGTATTAGTATGCTGAAGTGGTAGGGTGGTGGTAGGGGATGTCGGAAGTCAGTACACACACACACACACACACACACACACACACACACACACACACACACAACACACACAGACAGGAGCAGAGGGTGTATTAGTAAGCTAAAGTGGTAGGGTGGTAGGGTGTCGGAAGTAAGTCTGTACACGACCACAGGGAGTAGGTGAGAAAGGAGGTACCGGGTATGGGAAGATGAATAGACGAAACAAAAAAAAAAAAAAAAAAAATCAACAGAAAAGTGAAACGTAGGGATAGCAAGAACGAAACCAAGAAAGATGTTGCAGGTAGGATAAACAGTGAGAGTTACATGATGAACGAACAATATAAAGGGAGGTAGGCAATTAAAGTGATAAATAAATAACATTACGTTTCAGCTAATAAGTATAACATTAACAAACTAAATTAAGTTGTTAAAAGCATTTCTATTATAAGGGAGGACTAAAGTATTTTGGTTGAAAATGTCACAACCCTCACGAGGAAGGGAGAGAGAGAGAGAGATTACGGTAGCGTCCGTAGCGAGGAGCGGTAGCGAAGGGCCTCTCTTCTCTCTCTCTCTCTGCTCTCTCATCTCTCTCTCGTCCTCTCTCGGACCAGCAGCCGTTGTGTAAACCTGCCACAGTTCCCCGTAAGTAGGGAAGAGTTGGTGAATCTTACACAACCCCAGGCTGCTTGTATTTCCTGCTTCCTTATTATGTGGTGTGTGTTTTGTGTGTCTGGAAGTGGTGTGTACAGTGTGTGTATGTGTCTGTGTGTCTGTGTGTATCTGTGTGTGTGTGGTGTGTGTGATAGGTGTGGACAACGAAATGAGGGCGAAAGGTTTAAAACTGCCAAACTATTGGGCCTAACGTCATAGTATAGTCTCAAACAAATGGGGTGTAACACGTGGGAGAAAGGGGACCAGAAAAACGATCCATTTACCCTTAGATTTGTGCCGCATATTACACTGAGAGAAATCCCGCTGGCGCTCACAAACACCTTCTCTTCCCTATCCACTTCACTAAACTAAACATGCACACCACACTTCATTCCTCCACACCAACATTTAAAAAAAAGATTAATTATATTCCAGCCTCGGAGTCCCCGGGGGGGGGGGGGGGGGGGACCATAAATGCCCCACAAGACCATTGGGCCGACCGACCATGCCCCTTCGACCCCACAAAATTACCTGGACCTTCGGCCTGTTACTCTTTCTATTGATTTCTGCAGCATTCGCGGACTTTCCTCTAACTTTCACTTTTGTTGAAACAAGCCATCTCTCCCTCCTACAAACCTTATCTTCTCGTCCTCACCGAAACTCAGTTGTCTGTAGGCAACAGCCAGCAGCTAGCCTTCTCTGTATCCGCCTACTTTATCTATCCGAGTTTTCAAAGCCAAAGGCGGATGTTGTGCATATGTGCACAACAAACTCACTTGGCTCTCGTGTTCCCGATTTCGACGCCTCTGAATTTTCGACTTTATGGCTCCAAACTTTTCCTGTCATTCTCTTACTAAATATTTCTGTGCTGTCTATCTTTCCCCTAACTTCTGCCAACTTTCTCAAATTCTTGGACTGTCTAACGCATAACTCTACAGTGGAACACATTCTATGCCTTTCTCCTTTCATCAGATATCTTCCAGCTTAGGAGATTTCAACGTTCACCACCGTCAATGGCTCTCCTCTCATCACTACGGACCCAGCTGGTGAACAAGTCTACGTCTTGTCTATCCTAAAGGACCTAGAGCAGTTAGTTCGGCAACCCACCCACCCGTAATCCTTATCGCATCGGAGAATCGGCTCAACATTCTTGACTTTTGTCTAAAGGTCTAACCCTTCTTCTTAGACTGTTGATCTTTTCTCTCCTTTGGGCTCCTTCAGACCATAAACGGAGCCTCATGTCACCTGTCCTATATCTCCAGTACGGCCACCCGATGCCTCCTAGCCGGCGTCGCTTTTGGCACTTCGGCGCTGCCGACTGGGAGGCATCTCCGGCAGTACTTCTTTTTGATTTCCCATGGAATGATTTCTGCTTCCGTGGCGGGGGACCCTCGGAGAGTGCTGAACGCATTACCGAGTTAAACCTATCGGGCATGGAAGCATACATTCCAATCTCTTTCTCTCAGACTAATGCTAAAAAATCTTGGTTTACTCACGCCCTGTTCTAACGCTGTCTTCAATCAGGAGGAAGCATTTCAACTGTACCGACGCCTGAAAACTCGAGACTGCATTCTTCGTATGTTTCTGCCCGGAATCAATCCAAATCTGTTCTTCGAGACTTGCCAAACACTCCTTTCATCAATAATAGATGCACTGAACTATCCCACCCTAGCGCTTCCCAAGCTTTCTGGCATCTAGCCAAAAATCATCTCAAACAATTTCTTTTCCTTGTCTTTTCCCTCCCCTTGTCCATTCTGATGACACAACTGACCATCACTCTTCTTCCTCGGACAAGGCTAAACCTACTCCGCATCAAACTTTGGCTAGAAACTCCACCTTTGGGGATGATTCCGGTGCTATTCCCTCTCTCTCACACCCTCCTTCTCTCTTACTTATGCCTATATATCCTAATCTCTTCTTAAAGATGTACTTTCTACCACTCGTCTGGGGTATAGATAATAAAAAAGCGTACGGTCCGGGGAACGGTGTTACCTTCTTTTGTTCTCAAAACTGTGCTTCCGTTCTGACTCCCATGCCTAGGAAAAGCGCCTTTGTCTCTGTACTATAGATGCCTCTAACGTCTTCCCTGTCATGCTGGAAACTTTTGCTCAGCATTCAACCTAGTCCCAAAAGGGTGACCGGCTACGTCAACCCCTCCAACTAAATCGTCCAATTTTGCTCTCATCTCCTTTCTATATCTAAATTTTTTTGGAAACTATTCTTGCGTTCCCATATTTTCTTAAGAAAGGACATTTCGTCTTCTCATAATCCTGCTCTACATATCGCACAGTATGGCTGTCCTTAAGGGTGCACTACTACTGGTGAGTCTTTCTTTCATATCTTTACTAAATTTTTGTCATCCCCTCCTTTCGTGACTTCCGGTGTAGGACTTTTTCTAATTGCACTAGCGCCATATCGAAAGCCTTCGATAGAGTCGTGGCACAAAGGTCTTTAAGTTTCTAAACTAGACCCTTCCTATCGGTTTTCTATGCCTACCATCGTGTGGCCTTTGTAATCTCTTCTAATACTAGCCTTTCCGGGCCAGTATCCATAGCCGCAGAGGTTGGATGGGTACCGGCCATTGTTCAGCTTCACCACCCTAAGAGCTCGCGGTAGTTCCTGAGGGCTCTGTCCTAGATCTCCTAATTTCTTTCTCGTTTCTAATTTTTATAAAGTGATCTACTCAACTGTCACCCTCAAGTTTCCATCCTATTCATGACGGGGAGTGAGGGGGGCAGAAGGCGACTCGAAACTTACACTACTGGACCATGTAGTGATTTTCATGAGACGCCCCAGAGGGCCGAGCAATCTCCATCTCAACGACAAACGAAATGAAGGGCCATAGAACTCTTAAATTCTGATACTAAATACTCTATCCAATTGGGGTGCAGAGAAAAAGACCTTGTTACGCTTTAATGCTTCCAAAGGACCCATTTCGCTCCATCTATCTACCCCGTAAGGAAGCTCCCAGCATGACTATCGCCGTTATTCTTCAACAATACAAGAAAGTCAATCCTTCATATGTCTCTCGATATAAGCTTGGTGTACTCTTTTTTCTTCTGCTGCTCAGGTTGGAAGGACCATAATTACCAGTAAGGAAGCTCCCGAGCGGACTATCCCTTATTCATTCACAATAAACCAAAAATCAATCCGTTCATCGTGGTCTCGAAAGGTCAATATTCTTGTGGTGTGCTCCTGTTTCTTCCGCTCTCGAGTTGGAATAAAGGACGGCTCATATTACCCGTCTAGAGCTAGCCTCCCAGAAGCTGGGATGTGGCTTCAAGCCGTCGGCCCTTAGGGGTTTCTGGTTTTCCCATGCACAGCTTCCTGCTCCATGTACAGGGGCAGTAGTGCGTCCTGTGTGATTGAGTATTGTTGAACAGGCTATGGTGTGTGGTGAAAGGTTGCAACGCTGCTCACACCTGGCTCGGTCGTCCTAGACAAAGTTGAAAGGAAGGGCGCTTTATGCGTTATGGCATTACGGACTCCCCAAAAAAAGTCCACTCAAAGCACCATTGCTCTGCAATCTCCTCCTGAAAAAATCATCTCCGCAGCGCGCAAAAATGTTTAAAAAAGCAAAATTCCCTCGGTCGGGCTATTCTACAGAAGTCAGCTATTATAAGATAAATTCCAGTGTATGACACTCAGATCGTTCCCCGGTGTAATACCGACGCTCCTGATTACGTAGAATGGGCGACAGAATGTAACACCCCGCGCAAATTGGCAACGTCAATCCCACCTCCTACGGGGTCTGTACAAACTCTCGCAAAGCCCAAGAGATAAAGACTTTGGGTACTCTCAAACTTTCGTTCTACTCAACAAACAAGCACGTTAGCGGTCGTGGAACTCCTCAATCCCAAGAATCCAGCTTTGTTCCCTCTTTCCTGATGACTGGTAAATTTGTGATGTCAAGAACTGGGAGTACCGTGCATCCCGGCATTTGGCCGCTGTCACTGGACTTTCAACTATGGTTGGAGGCACTCGCTATAAGTGCGGTTTCTGCGTGGCGCTGTGTTTGGCGGGTCCTGTCAATCACATGGAAAAAAAAAAAAAAAAAACAAAAAATCACCTCTCTCTCTCTCTCTCACGACTACACAACACACGTAATCAAAAGGGGAGTCAAAAGTGATGACCCTCTTTATTTCAGTTAGTCAACTACACGCGTCCCACAAGCGTTTCTTTTACACCCAATAACAATCATTAATCCACACCCTCACACACACTCTAACGGCCATTACCACCCAACGGTACGGTAAACCATCTCTCCCCCCGCACCCCCCCCCCGCAGTGTGATTTACTCTTTCCTTTAAAATGTAAAATTCCACTTGTCCCGTCGGGGTATTCCTTCCTTGTTGTGCCCAAGCAGATGGACAACCACAACAACACCCTTACCATGCACGTTGCCCAATGGAGAATCAATACCCGCCATCCCATCTCCCACCGGAATTACCACACTGTATTTATTTCCGGTATGGGGGGGATAAATAAGGGGGAATTTATTTTGTTTATCTATTTATCGTATTATTATTACTTTTTTAATAGACCTCCATCAAACTTAAATATACACCTCCAATACACCCCCCCCCCCCCATCAAGATAATTTCGCAGATATTTACTCCCTCAATGTATTCCCGGGTCAAATGAATTTCCTACAGGTTTGACGAATCAAAGTAAGACAAACCCGAAAGCAATTTCTATAGTTTATAGGTCAGAAAGAAAAAAATTTAGGGGTTACTTGCAACTGGTTTGACCGTTAGTCCGAATTGAAAATGGAGACATACACTAAGACGACGGCAAGTACAAAGTCAGTAGGCGTTGTCAACGCTCAAGACCTGTCGTTTGGCATTCAGTTTTTACAACGGAAGACCTACAGTGGATAGCCCTCCCTACACCATTTGGCGCCGATTCAGATTGTGTGGCATAATTCAGGATGTTGCTAAGCAATACCCCCCGTTACGAGAGTATGGAGAATGTAGTTGAATTGGGTTTTAGATCAACTCAAGGTAAATAAAACGCCTGGACCTATAGATAGCAATCTCACGGCTAGAGTGCGCCTAAAGGAAGCTAAGGATGAGCTCTCGTAAACGCAGCTGACAGAGTGCTAGTCAATAAATGCCGGTTGCAGTCTGGAACTAATGCCTGATCAAGGTGGAAGTTAGGCCCACGGTACGAGAAAACCGATATGGTCAAAAAGGCAATCAGCAAGATCCCTATGCCCATTAACTAACGTCCAAAATTCCGGCGTTAAAACCGGTCAGTAAAATATTAACACTGTATGTAAAATTCTAGAAACAGCTCATAAGAGGGCGGCTGTGACTCGTAGGAATCACTTAGAGGAAAATAACATACTTCGAATGATAACTCAACAGCGGCTTTCGTAAAAAAAAACGATTGCCTGGGTTAAGAAACCTCCGGTTGGTACTGCATTCCACGATATCTTCAACCTCTACGATGAGAGTAAAGCTGTAGATATTATATACCTTGATTTTCAAAAGGCCTTTGACAAAGTTCCCACAAACGTTTACTGCTAAAACTAAAAGCGCATGGAATACAAGACGGTGTGTGAAATGGATAGAAAATTGGCTCAGCAACAGAAAGCAAGAGTAGTCATAAACGGTAAGGCATCTAAATGGACCAATGTAAGTAGTGGGGTACCGCAGGGATCGGTACTAGGACCAATTATCTTTCTAAGTTACATCAACGATATAGATGAGAGTCTCACCTGTACAATCTCAAAATTTGCTGACGATTGAAAAATTGCAAATGGAGTACTCTCAAAAGAACAAGTTGACGACATGGAACACAATCTAGATAAGTTGTCAAGTTGGGCCCAAATTTGGCAAATGAGTTTCAATGCGGATAAATGTAAAGTACTACATATCGGATACCAAATAAGAAAGCAACCTATTTGATGAATGGCACTCAGCTTGAGAATGTAAACAGAGAAACCGATCTGGGAGTAACAATAACGAGTAACCTAAAACCGAGTCAACAATGTTCAGAAGTTGTTAAGATGGCAATCAAAATAATTGGCTGTATAGGCAGGTCATTGAGCATAAATCCAAAGATGTTTTCCTAACCCTTTACAATTCCTTAGTCTGCCCTATTCTGGAATACTGCGTTCAATCCTGGTGCCCTTATTACCAAAAAGATATAGACAAGCTAGAACGGTTCGACGTAGAGTTACCAAAATTATACCTAGCCTAACGAACAAACCATACGAGAAGCGTCTTAGAGAATTAATTCTATTTCCTTTAACCCAGCACAGCTTAAGAGGCGACTTAATGCAAGTGTGCATAATTCTTAAATGCATCAACAATATGAAGTCTAGGAGGTACTACACTATAGACCAATCTAATTACACGCGGGGAAACGGGTGCAAAATTATTGGTAAATCTTTTAACGCACACGAAGCTAAAATGTCTTCGTCAATCGAGTTGTCAAATTATGGAATGGGCTTCCCCGAGATGTTATAGACTGCAGCACCGTAGATTCATTTAAACTTCTCCTAGACAAATATCTCGCATCAAACCCGCGACTGACTGCGTTTGTAAATGAATACTTTATTTTATCCTCCCCTCAGTTACTAACGCAATCTGTCCCCTACTAACTTTCCAATCCTGCCACGGACATTAGTTCCAGGGCAGTAGTTCCCTTTCCAATGTTCCCTTACCCACTCTAAACCATTGTTTGGACACTTGATCCTCAGTGTTTCGGAGAAAAACCACCCTAGAAGGGTCACTAGGACCTATTGTTGCTTGATTTCCTTTGTACTCCTCTGTACTCTCTTTCACATACCGTACACAATGTATGAATATTCCCATATTCAAAATATGCTACAGGGGGGCAAAACCTAGTGAGTTCATTGCTCAATAGGTGGCTTTCTGAGAGTGAGGGTCTGAGTCTATATGGTGAGACAGTGAAGCACTGGAGCGAAGCAGCTTTAGAGATGTGGCTGCTTCAAGCCATGGGTGGGCAACCGTGTATCTTGCTGAAGGCAAGATATCGGGGGCTGACTGTAACCCAAAGTGCTTCACATGTCTCACTCCCTAGACTGGAACGAGACCTCACGAGCTTCGCCGTTCAATGTACGGTAGAATGTATAGGCTCTCAGCCTATGCCCGATAAGTAGTAGTTGAAATACCGGTATAAAAAAAACAAAAAAAAAACAAATAAAAAACACACACACACACACACACACACAATCTCTCTCTCTCTCTCTCTCTCTCTCTCTCTCTCTCTCTCTCTCTCTCTCTTTCACTCTATCTCACTCTCAAACACTTTCTCACTCACTCTCACACACTAACTCACTCTCACACACTATCTCAATCTCACACACTATCTCAATCTCACTCTCTCTCAACCAAGTTCGGGAAGATCACAGAGATGAAAAAGGTATACTACTATTAAATCCCAGTCAGCGGAAAAATCGGAAATCATTTAGTATAATTGTTGTTGGTGAGGGGATGTGAGGTGGGAGGGGAAAGTGGGAGGGAGGGGGGGGGGGGGGGGAAGGAATGGCGTGGGAGTAAAGGGGGGGAGTGGGAAGGACCGAGTGATTTTTTTTTTCTATGCGAGTGAGGGAGACAAAAGGCCGAGTGCCTCCCCCTGATTTGAAAGAGTGACAGGGCCAAAATCAAGGGACGTTCGAGCCAAAATGCCTGGACACACAGAGTTTGAAGACATTTAAGTCATAGGAATTGGGAAAGACTTATTCTGGGAGAGAGTTCCAGAGCTCAGCAGTTGAATAGAAGCGACTGAGAATAATATTTCACTCTTGGGTTGGAGAGTTCCACAGAGTAGGGGTGGGAGTGTGTTACAAGACAGTTACTAAGTACCCTACGTAGAGGAGGTGGTATAGGCTACACTGGGAGAACTCTGAGGCACACTAATTATCTCGTAGTAGCGATAGAATAGCGAGAGAGATGCAACATTGCGGCACAGAGAGAGAGAGATTGCAGAGAGTTGGTGAGTGGACAGGAGTTAATGATAGGAAAACCTTTCCTTTCTACTTTGTCTAGGAGTGCGGGTGAGAGGATCCTCCCCACACATGTGAACAATACTCGATACAAGGACTCACTGTGCCCCTGTACAGAGCAAGAAGCTGTGCAGGGGTAAAGAACCCCTTGAGGCGGTTGAGCACACCTAACTTCTAGGAGGCTGCCTTA
Organism: Paralithodes platypus; assembly: GCA_032716605.1. Classification (NCBI taxonomy): domain Eukaryota; kingdom Metazoa; phylum Arthropoda; class Malacostraca; order Decapoda; family Lithodidae; genus Paralithodes; species Paralithodes platypus. The sequence goes on from CM064551.1 coordinate 3,536,503, forward strand.
GCAAGATTGGTACTATGGTCCTTCCAAGAGAGAGCAGATGAAAAAAATGACACCGAGAATATTGAGAGAAGATGAATTATTGATTTTTGTATGCATCAGTATGGAAGATTATGAACATTAAAGACAAATAAGAACATTATTATGTATTCAGGGACAGTACAGACTTATTAAACATGATATTAGTAAGTATTGGCAAATTTGTCATGACTGCAGCATCTCTTAGTGATCTCTTTACTTTTCCCCAATGCTCAACCACAAGAGGACACAGGTTTAAGATTGCACACATGGGGACTGAACTTGAATGTAGGAAGATATTCTTTAGTGTAAGGGGCATGTCCTTATGGAATTTCATCCCTGATGGCTGATTCTGTGGTTTCACTCTCAAATCTCTCCTCATTTAAGAGAGCTCTTCTTTCTTGGGTCGAAGGGCCCGTTGGCTGGACCCCTTCTCACCCTGCCGCTTTGTCTGGTGTAGTAGGGGGGCTAGCGGGCGAACCTGTCGCTCTTGGCGCGGTGGCCTCTGATGCCTCGTGCCTGAAGCCGCTCTCGAAGGTGGAGGTGAAGTGAGTGATAGCGGAGACAGTAGAGTAAGAAATGGGCAACAGTCTCTTCCTCAGTACGGCACCACAGGCAGTACGGGTCAGGGAGTAGCTATATTCGATCAAGGTCTGGGGCTAGGCCAGCTTGGCCTATACCGATCCTCAAGATCGTGACATCGAGCGCTCTATCTGGAAAGCGAGCCCAAGGCTTGGGTGACTGAACATCTGGACAACACGATTTACGAGTACCACTAGACCTTTTTTTTTTTACCTATTATTCTCGACTTTATCACCATCGCTGCAAATTGCTGCTTATGATGCACTCTCCAGCTTAGTAACCCTTTCAGGTCCGGGGGTTGCCGTTTAGTATTCAAAATAGAATTCTCTTACGCTCATAATTACCGGTACCTCTCCAAAATTAGTTTTCTACCCACAACTCGCTCAAAGGTAACTGCAGAGGTTGAAGTAATTAAACTTATGGTTATTAAACAATAAACATTCCTGATAGTCACAACGGTTTAAAGTATCCCTTAACACTTACAATGCGGGCATATTTCCGCTATATTAGGGTTCATTCAGGCACTCCTGAATGATTAACCCTTTATTAGCGGCTCACCACATAAGTCGTATTTAATAAAGCTGGACTATGTGGCGGCGCTCGACATAGGTCGAGTGGCAATTTCAGCACGTAATGTTGCTGAGAGAGAGAGACAAGTGGAGGCAGGAGAGTAGCGAGCGTATGACTGCTCCAGACCACCGCGGCGAACCTACTGACACGAATCTCACCTCCCTCCTACCTCTCTCACTCGCTATATACGGAATTGTATCGGGAAAGTGGCTAATTACATGCTTTTTGCACTCGCGTTGCACGGTTATTGCAAGAAAACTAGCCATCATAAAAGGATCGTTATGGTGTCATTCGAAAGCTCTGTTTATGCCCTTTCAGGGATAGATACTTATTTTACGTTCTGGGTCTTATTTAGGCATGAAAATGATCACGGTAAACAGCCCTATTTTGGCTAAAAAACACCCCGCTGGGCGGTACATATAAATAAACCGCATAGGCCGCTAAAGAAGGGTTAAGCAAGTGTCTGAAGGGAATTAATATATTCAGCCAAAACCTAGAACATAGCTACAATGACTCCAAAACAAACGTTGTTGCGCGCAGGGTTCATCCGCAGCGCTACCATAGACATCGGCAAAATTTGCGAATTATGAGCAATTTGCGCTACATTTTCCTTTGGCAACACTGCATTGTCTTGCGAGATAGGCCTATGAGGCAAGAGTCTCAGTGCACCAGCCGCCGTATTAGAAAGCAGAGGGGGGCCTGCCGCTCTCCGCTCACTAGCACGCGTCTCCACAGGCTTTAACTAAAAAACGGCGACCGTCCACAATAGAGGTTTTTCTGGTGCACTGTGACCGTTCTCAATATATCCAGAGCATAAAAAAAAAAATAGAAAACACCCCATTGGCACTCAAAGCAAAGCAATTTGTGATTAGGTGAGATAATTCCCCTCCATTACTTGCTAACCACTCCTCAATATATGTCCCCCCCCTCCCTTCCCCCTCCTCCTCAATTATCAGCTATGTTTCCTCCTATTCCCTCTTTTATTGGGTAATGTGGGTGCGAAATTCCCCTCCCGATCTCTTTAACATGGGTGGCAGCTAGAGATTCTAGCAACACAGAGACTTCTAGTGTAAGGCCTCAGTGTCGCTTGAGCTGAGAAAGGGAACATATACCCCCCCCCCCCCCCCCCCCTTGCTTCTCGCCTCATGACTGGACCGGTCGGCAATAATACTTCTTTCACCCCCCAAGGACTATTCCCACTTCTTTTATTGCTCATAATGTTCATATGTTCATATTAATAGCAAAATAGGCGCATATGGATAAGTATAATTATATACGGTACAGTATATGTTACAGATAACGATATTCGTCAGAATAGAACCAAATATTTCACTTGACGGGTGGGTTTTGAACTACCATGGCTTCGCAGTTATGAGTTAAGAGCCTGTAGATTAAATTAATTTGCCATGGCGTTCCACAACGTCCCCCATAGCAACGGGTTAAGTACACGCATCGTGCAGTACGCAAAAGGGTTAACCTGCCTAGTCTATAACAACAAGAAGTCTATATGAACTAATGAGATGGCGCATCAGCAGTATAAGGCAAAAGAACTAATCAAACCGCTATGTGGAAACAACGCTTTAGCTAAATAAATTATGAATAAGTATCACATGTAGGCTATTCATCGTTTCATTATTTTCATTAGCCTAATTAGGAAGGTGCAGAGTAATACATAATACATACAATTAGGTTTTTGTAAGGGAATTGGTTGGAGCCGTGGTGTCAAGTGGTGAGCATGCTCACGTGTGAATCTGCAAGACCCGGGATCGGATCCCTGCCACGGCGGACATTAGTGTGGGTGGTAGTATGTCCTAGCATGTTTCACATGCTCGCACCCAGTCAGGGAACATCCTGATGACGTATACAGACTAAACACACATACCAAAGCCACTCCAACAGCTTCCTCTCTCTCCAACACCCCTTCTCCCTTCTCTACACGCTTCAGAAAAATAAGAAAAGTAGAATGTAAATACGAGGTTCCGTTGTAAAGGCTATCCCTCAATACTTCATCGATCTGATCTGGTTGGTGATGATATGAATTTAGTGTTTATTATAGCGTCAGTACAAACACATTTCCGGCGCTTGGGATATAATTATGCAATAACGAAGTCTAGCCTATCTATATACTCAGGCTCAATCCCCACTTTTCCCGATTTTTTTTTTTTGGGGGGGGACTCAAGACAGAGCCCGAATAGGGACAGCACAACAGGCAACAATGAACACACAAAAACAAAATACAAATTCACACACATCTAGGTCATCCAGGAAAAGACCCAGACACCAGGGTCACCAAGGTCCCTCCAGCACTCGGAGGTTCCGATCTCAGCAGGCTGACATGCAGCAGAGCCGAACGAAGTCTAGGCCTAATAGGCTGCATAATATATACATATATATTATTACTGTATATATATATATATATATAGCCTATATATACTGTATACATTAGATTTTTTTTTTTCCTATGTGAGTGAGGGAGGCAAAAGGCAGAACTGCCTGCATCGAGTGCCTCCCCCAGAGTCGAAAGTGACAGGGCCAAAATCAAGGGACGTTCGAGCCAAAAATGCCTTGACACACAGTTTGAAGCAATTAACCCGTACAGCCCCAGCGACGCGTCTGACGCGTCGCGATATATGTAACGCACAGCCCCAGAGACGCGTCTGGGTCACCCTAATTGCGCCGACCATAACCTCAGGTGTAGCCACTCAAGAGGGCTCAGCTTTGTATGGGAACTGTGTACGTATCCCACGCAACCGTGCCGATGGTTGAAAACTCTCAAGTCCACGTGCGTGCGCGTGAGCGCAATATCCTGGTGTTTTGGGGTAATTGCCTTCAATTTTTACTCTTGTAAATACGTATCGGGGCTATGTAGGACCATTCCTTAAGCTTTTTGAGCGGTTTTTTCGTGGTTTTTCCTTCATTCCTAACCATTCGCTCTGTTTCTGGAATAAAACCATTTTTTTAAAACCGGCCGGGTTCTGGTGAACAAACATTACAAAACTAGCAGGGCTCCACGGTTAAGGGTTAATATTTACGAGTCACACCACAGCTGGGATCTCATTTATAATGGTAGTTTTGGGTTCCTATCATTCTATGCTTCATTGCTATCTTATTATCCACCGTAATTTTGTTTGTTTCTTTTTTTTTTTTTTTTTTTTTTTTTTTTATAGCATTAACCTAACCAAAAAGCCTAACCTAACCAAACCTAAATGTATGGGGGCTATTAGGTTAGGTTAGGTTAGTTTTTTTCAGGTTAATGCTAATAAAATAAAGCCAAGAAAAAAAAAATCCGTGGATAAAGTATATACAATGAAGCATCTGATAGGATCCCAAACTACCATTATAAGAATCCCAGCTGTGGGGTGACTCGTAAATGTGCAATTTAACAGGAAGAGGGAAAACTGATTTCTGGAGAGAATAACGCAAACAGATCGAGGTGCCTTATTTGTATTCAAATGGTAACATCGTCCAATATTGTAATGTCTGTGTCAAGCATATGATTCACAATCGTGGCCTTGATAGGCCCAAAATATACTGTCGGCTATATTACATTAATTTATAATGTTTACCTATGGGCGTTAAATATCCTCAAGTAACCTATTAAAACTGTTCAGGGACTGGTTAGAACTTGTAGGATGTTTAATGAATGTCGGAAATCTATTTAGGCCTACAGAAATAAAGTCTTAAAATGTGCTATGGGTCCCCTAGTCCCTGCCCTCAGTAATGTTATGTTTGTTATGTATGTTATGTTATATTATATTATAAAGGTTAGTTAGGTTAGTTAATTTAATCTAATACAATATTTGTACACAGAGTGTCAACGACGCTGTTTTTTTGAGTGATACGCAATTAATTTGTTGTATAATGATACAGAAACCCCCTAACCTTTTTTTATTTTGATTTATTTCTATGTTTGTATTAATGTTACAGAAAACACTTCACAAGAATTTGGAAGGCCTAATTGCCAAAGTGATTGGGGTTGGGGGGGGTTCAACCCATTTTGTTTTGGACTTGTCACTTTTTGGAAGGGTGTCCACAGTCCAAGACTGACAGCATTTCCTGCCTTCTAAAACTCTAAACGCAATCAATAGAAAAATATAAATACAGTGACTATATGGCAATAGTGTAGTAACAACTAATGCCAAGTAAACAACTAACAAATTAACAAGGTTCAAGTTACAAAATATAGTCCTAAGGCCATGATATATATGAATATAATTAAAACGTATGCTATGGTGTATGATATATAAAGATAATTATTATAGAGCAATTAAAACAGTTAGAACTGTTATAATGACTTGGAACTTGCCACTTGGATGCCCAGCAGCCCAGGGTATCTAGTGGCCACTGCCCAGCTAATTTTGACAGTCCTATTGCTTCTATATATATAATACACCATAGAATACATTTTTCATAACTAGTCATCTCTTACCTTATGTGACGTTAACCACTCCGTTAGAACCACATGGCTTGTCCTACAGTGACTCGCTAGGATCGCCAGGGCAGTGCACGTGGCTACAGTTGATGTATCATTGTGTGCTTTATTTCATATGAAAGCTCGTGTCATGGGCAGTCCAGAAAGGCTCTTTGTTTTCACCCATGTCAAGGCTTTATATATTTAATTGCAAAGTATATGTTTTATCATTAAGTAGTAATGATAGGATTTGAGAGAGAGAGAGAGTAGAACAGAGTGCGGGGAGGGCGCAGTGTTTTTGCCAGGCTCGATGACGTCACGGCTGGGGATTGGTTGGGGGAGTTTTTACCATGCTTGGTGATGTCATGTTTGGCTAGCTTCTTTAGCATTGGCTAGAGGACTTGTTACCGCTTTTCCTACGCGGTTCGAGCTAGTGCTAGTATATATACAGCTCCCTCGCTACTCTCTCCCTCAGATCTGGTTTCTAGAACGCATCCCTCTTATCCCTTTGATACCTGTCTCTCTCACTGCACCTGAGAACCTTTTCCTCTGCCTATCTCTCTCATTTTCCATATCTTTCACCACCTTTTATTAATATTATACCCCCTCTGGTTAACTCTGCATAATCAGCTTCATGCTGGCCAGTTGTATTGTGCGTTAAGGTCTTATATAACCCATGTATGTTAGTTGTTAAGATAAGTTGATCACGAAGCATTGGTTGGCATTCATATTGTTCAGTACCGCTTCCTATAATTATTAGTGTTCTTCTGGATTAGATAATGCTAGACTAGGAGTCTGATACTATAAGGTATTGTTTCCGATGAGTGTTGGCTTTAGTTAAAAGCTGCACGACATACCTGAGAACTGGAGTTGATTGGGTAAATTCTAGTCTGTGTGCCATTGAGAGTAGAGCATGCACGAATGAGGGCTTTTTGCCTATACCATTCTGCACTGTTCTAGGCTCGGTTGCTTGTCTTTGAGGTACGCCAGGAGAACGCTTAATACTTCGGTATTAAGGTTTCTCAAGAGAGCTACCCTTCCCTATAACGTAATATTTGACACACAGACTTGAGATTTGCACTAGGCTATGCGGCATGCCATGCGCACCAGTATCTCGTATCAATGACTCTTGCTAGACTTTATCAGTCATAGTAGACATTAAGTATATTAAACTAATTACTCTTATTATGCATACTCGTTTATGATTACACAAGCATTTCGCAGCCTAGTTTGATGTATTGAGACACAAACGACTTAGGCTCTTTTTGTTGATAGGAATACTGCATTGTCGTGGCGATTATTATTATTGTTGTAGCGTTTAGGATATTCTTGGCTCCGACTGCATTATATATCCTGCCCTTTTGTGTGCATAGCCTGCACGAGCATTGTTCCGCTGCCTGCCTTTTTGGGTTCCATTTCCGATTCGAGCATCTTGATAGCATCTAACATTTAAAGAAGATTCCTTGTTGGTGTTGAAGGACTTTAGTGCACTTTCTTTCATGCAGGAGTGCCTGACATTTATTGATTAAAGTAACGTAAGCTGTAACGTCTCGTACCACCTTACGTCGCATACAATAACCAAGCCCCTTCGGTTATAGGTAGTAATAGGCTGTTTTCACATAACATTAAGCCTAGAGTAGACGCACATTTATTGAAAGTTTGATAACCTATTATTGCATATAGAACTCTGGAGAGTATTTATGTTCTTTGTTCACTGGGAATATACATCAGAGGTTGGATCTAGCGCTTTCCGTTGTAGCATTTATGCCATTACTAGTCCAATGAATAAGAGCCCTAATATATTTAAACCTCAGTCGTAACAAATGGCGACCTTACCTAGGATTTGGTGAACCTACATTTATTAGCAGGGAACATTTGTTGTTTTGGGGAATATTTTGCGGGGATCAGCAAGATTTTTTTTTTTTGCAACATAGTATAGCCCTTGAGTATTTCCGAGAATTTTTGTGTGTATATTGAGGTATAAGAGTTTGGGGTGCTTCTTTTCTGAATATTGAGGTGGGAAATTTTTGTGAGCATCATGTCTTATACCGGATCAGAGGAGAATGGAGACACAGTACGTAATGTCGAAACTGAGGAACAGCAGCATGATGAAATGGTTAATCAGGTGAACTGTGAGGAGGATGCTAGGATATTTTTGCAATGGCCTGTTTACTGCCGAGCGGTTGGAGGGTATGGATCGGTACGGTCTTCAATGCCTGGCCACAGCTATCGGTCATGCGGGTACTAGCAGCATGACCAGGGATAACTTGATAACGTGTGTACTGGGCAGGGTGACTGGTGAGCGAGATGGGTTGAGTGCTCAGAGCCCTTCGGCCATGCTTCCCCTACACTTGACTCCCAGCCATCCCAGTGGTTTGCCGACCCCGAGTACGCTTCCACAGTTGGGTGGTGACTGGCAGGGTGGGTTGCCCCTGGGGGGACCACCGGTAATTTCAAACATTGTAGCACCTTCACCTCCTCAAGGGTTAACTCCAGAATTATTGCTTCAGCTCGAATTAGCTAAGCTTCAGCAGCAACAAAGGGCATGTGAGCTTCAGCAGCAAATTAGAATTAGCCAAGATAGAAGAGAGAGCCAAGATAGAAGAGAGAAAAACTATCAGTCAGCAGCACATAGAGCTAGCAAAAATCCAAGCTGATTTAGAGTCGACTAGGTACTGTGCCGACATGGACGTAGAGAAGTCGCGAGTAGAGACAACGGGACAGCGACTTGGGGCTGGTAACCGTGCTCATGATCAATCTCTCTCGCACTTATTGAAACTGGTTCCGGTGTTTGATGAGAGTGGTGTAACAGAATTGTTCGCACGCTTTGAGAAGAAGTGCCAGGAACACCAGTGGCCAGAGAATAAATGGGCAGCACTTGTATCCTCTAGATTAATAGGCAAGGGTCTTAAAGCCTACGATGCGTTACCTTTGGAGTCACGTATTGTGTATGAGGATCTCAAGGAGGCTGTCCTGAGGGCTTACGAACTGCAACCAGAAACGTACCGTTTGAAATTCCGGGGTGTAACTAAGGGAAGAGATAGCACCTTTTTGGAACACGCCCGGGACTTGTCCGATGCTATGGGGAACTGGCTCCGATCTGAGAAGGTAACAACATTTGATGGAATTAAGCAGTTAATGGTGTTGGAGCAGTTCTTTAAGAGCACGGGCGGTGATCTAACTTTGAACTTAAAGGAGAAAAACCCAAGAACTCTAGTCGAAGCAGCAGAAATGGCTGATCGACGGCTGTCGTTGATTCGGGGTTGCGGGTCCTCACAGAAGTACGATGAAAGTGCTAGGGACCGTTATCCTCCCCCTCCCCGTAGCAATGACACATTTAAACAAAAGAGCAATGAAACTAAACTGTATCCAAACCTAACTCCACGCCGTATGAGAAAGTTCAGGGGCCTTTTACATCAGAGTAGAAGCCGAAACCGAAATTTATGTGTTTTTAAGTGCCACCAGGAGGGTCATAAGGCAAATGAGTGCCCTAGTCGACCTCCTCCGGCAGCCGTGTCTTTTGCTCACGGCATTGGAGTGTTCAAGAGGACATCGGAGTTTGTTAGAGGCAATTCTTCCGAGGTAAATACACTGCCAGTGCAGAAGGATCCGGAAGGCTTATTCCCTGTCCGTGATGCCTTTAGTGACCACAGGGGACTCGGTTGTGTGGAGTGGGGGGGTAGAAGACATGAGGTGAGAATTTTGCGTGACACTGGGGCATCGCAAACATTGTTGAGGAATTTCACTGGTAAACCTGTAAATGCGGCGCGGGTGTTTGTGGTTCAGGGAGTTAATGCAACAAGGTCATACCCGCTGGTAAGAGTGAAGATGGAAGTTGATGGTGTGACTCGTGACCTGGATGTAGGAATTGTGGAGAAGTTACCTGTTGGGGGCATCGACCTCCTTCTCGGCAACGACTTTGCGGGGCCTACTTCTGAGGCTCCACCCTTAGTCGTTGCCGAGAAGCCGGCCGACGTGAGTAGGGAGGAGCAGGAGTGGGTTGAGAAGTGTCCGGTGCAACCTATGGCGTGTGTTGTCACCAGATCTTGCATCCAGGGAGTCACATTCTGGTCAACAGTCTTTAGACAAGCGGAGGAAATGTACCGAGAAGGGGTTGGAAGTTGATGCGGTTGAGAGTTTAGTATCAACGGACATTCTCGGGGACTCATTATTAGGACCAATTTTCGAGTCTGGAGAAGACCCATTAACTGTTACTAAGAAGGCAGAGGATGGGCTTAAAAAGACAAAGAGACAGCAACGATACACAGAGAGAGAGCAACGGGAGGTTAAATTCAGTGTAGGAGGGGGGCATGAGTTGTTTCGCAAACACTTAGATAAGCTTGCTCCTTCGGACATTCGTAAATTGCAAGTAGAAGACCCGGAGGTTCTTGAATGTGGTACCGGTGCTGTCGAGTTGAAGGAGGACAGTGATGCACAGTCGGGAGATTTTTACAAGTATCCCCTGACCATCATGGAGGTAGCAACAAGGTACCCTGACGCGTACCCTATGAGAAATGGGTCAGCGAAGACGGTGGTCCGAAAATTGCTAGTGTATTTTTCCTGGTATGGTTACCCGCAGGTGATTCAGTCAGACCAAGGATCCAACTTCACTTCTAGCCTCTTTGTTCAAGCAGTGCCGCAGCATGGGATTGTTACGGTTGTGTCATCTGCGTATCATCCGGAGAGCCAGGGTGTGTTAGAGCGATGGCACTCAGCCTTAAAATCTGTGCTTCGTTATTGTTGCTTTGAGAGTGGGAAAGGTTGGGATCTTGGCCTGCCATATGTTTTATTTGCTGCACGGGAGGTACCTGGGGAAAGTTTGGAATTCAGCCCTAATGAGCTCGTCTTTGGACACCGTGTCAGAGGGCCTCTCCATATGGTTAAAGAAATATGGGAGGGAGCAGAAAAACCTTGTTCTATGCTCAAGTATGTCCTCGACAGTCGAGAACGGATGTTGGCGCAGTCTGGAGTTGGCTGGCCGTAATTCGACTAGCTCTCAGGCCCTCATGAAGGACAGGTACGACCTCAAGGTTAAACTCAGGGAGTTTCGCGTGGGTCAAGAGGTGTTGATTCTACTGCCCCTTGTAGGTCACCCCTTATCCGCGAAGTACACTGGTCCTTATAGGGTGGTGGAGAAGCTATCGGACCTGGATTACTTGGTAGCCACTCCAGACAGACGTAAGCGCAGTCAGTTATGTCACGTTAATCTCATGAAGGAGTATGTGAGGCACCCCCCTGAGCCTCTCACTGTGCCTGTGATGACGTTTAGCAGTCAAGGTGGAGAAGGAGAATGGGACAGTCAAGCTCAGGTGGAGGATAACTGGAAGGATAAGAAAGTCAAATGGGCGCCTGAGTGTGAGAAGGCATTTGGAGTAGTAAAACACCTGTTGTGCACTCACCCGATCCTCAGGGCCTCTGACTTTAGCCTACCTTTCCAACTAGCAACGGATGCTAGTGGTGTGGGGGCTGGTGCCGTCCTTGTGGAAAAGGACGATGATGGGCTGGAGCATCCTGTTAGTTTCTGCTCGGAGAAGTTCAATTCAGCCCAGGGGAGCTGCTCTGTTGTCGAGAGGGAGCTGCTGGCAGTTGTGCTTGCACTGAGGCATTTCGAGGTCTATGTTCCAGCCTATGATCCGGTCGTTGTAGTTTACCCAGATCATCACCCTCTCAAGTTCTTGGACAAGTTTCACAATCGGAATATGAGGCTGACAAGGTGGTCGCTAATGTTACGGGAGTATAGCCTGGACATACGCCATATTGCCGGTTGTGACAACGTGGTTGCAGATTGTCTTTCAAGGGTGTATGATCCTGGGTAGATTGACACACGGGTAGCCTCCTGCTTTAGTTTGAATAGTATTTTGCGCTTGGTGCTTGTTGGCTCGCGGTTGTAGCCCAGCGTATTGGGTCATAAAGCAGGAGTTGAGCGTTTGGTATAGAAGAAAAAACTAGGCTTGCCCCTATAGTGCAGCCGAAATAAACAAATTAAAAACATAAAAATCAAATAAAAAACTCTTTCTTTGATAGTTGAATTTTTTCAGTATGTTATAGCAGTAATTCTGAGTTGCACTCCTCTCAGAATGCTGGGCTAGAGAAGCTCGCTCTTGAGGAGCATAACTACATATGATTTAACCTATTGTGTTGGGGAGGGTTATAATTTTGTAAAATGTTTTGTTGAGAACTGTACCAGATATTTTACTGCCGCTGGGTGATGGGAAGTAGAGATATAGCATGGGTTCTAACAATCAGATTTTTGTGAGCCTTGGGCCTCTGAGAAAAATCTTGGGGGGGGGGTGTGACGTTAACCACTCCATTAGAACCGCATGGCTTGTCCTACAGTGACTCGCTAGGATCGCCAGGGCAGTGGATGTGGCTACAGTTGATGTATCATTGTGTGCTTTATTTCATATGAAAGCTTGTGTCATGGGTAGTCCAGAAAGGCTCTTTGTTTTCACCCATGTCAAGGCTTTATATATTTAATTGCAAAGTATATGTTTTTTCATTAAGTAGTAATGATAGGATTTGAGAGAGAGAGAGAGAGAGAGTAGAACAGAGTGAGAGGGAGGCACGCAGTGTTTTTGCCAGGCTCGATGACATCACGGCTGGGATTGGTTGGGGGAGTTTTTTACCATGCTTGGTGACGTCATGTTTGGCTAGCTTCTTTAGCATTGGCTAGAGGACTTGTTACCGCTTTTCCTACGTGGTTCGAGCTAGTGCTAGTATATATACAGCTCCCTCGCTACTCTCTCCCTCAGATCTGGTTTCTAGAACGCATCCCTCTTATCCCTTTGATACCTGTCTCTCTCACTGCACCTGAGAACCTTTTCCTCTGCCTATCTCTCTCATTTTCCATATCTTTCACCACCTTTTATTAATATTATACCCCCTCTGGTTAACTCTGCATAATCAGCTTCATGCTGGCCAGTTGTATTGTGCGTTAAGGTCTTATATAACCCATGTATGTTAGTTGTTAAGATAAGTTGATCACGAAGCATTGGTTGGCATTCATATTGTTCAGTACCGCTTCCTATAATTATTAGTGTTCTGCTAGATTAGATAATGCTAGACTAGGAGTCTGATACTATAAGGTATTGTTTCCGATGAGTGCTGGCTTTAGTTAAAAGCTGCACGACATACCTGAGAACTGGAGTTGATTGGGTAAATTCTAGTCTGTGTGCCATTGAGAGTAGAGCATGCACGAATGAGTGCTTTTTGCCTATACCATTCTGCACTGTTCTAGGCTCGGTTGCTTGTCTTTGAGGTACGCCAGGAGAACGCTTAATACTTCGGTATTAAGGTTTCTCAAGAGAGCTACCCTTCCCTATAACGTAATATTTGATGCACAGACTTGAGATTTGCACTAGGCTATGCGGCATGCCATGCGCACCAGTATCTCGTATCATTGACTCTAGCTAGACTTTGGCAGTCATAGTAGACATTAAGTATATTAAACCATTTACTCTTATTATGCATACCCGTTTATGATTACACAAGCATTTCGCAGCCTAGTTTGATGTATTGAGACACAAACGACTTAGGCGCTTTTTGTTGATAGGAATACTGCATTGTTGTGGCGATTATTATTATTGTTGTAGCGTTTAGGATATTCTTGGCTCCGACTGCATTATATATCCTGCCCTTTTGTGTGCATAGCCTGCACGAGCATTGTTCCGCTGCCTGCCTTTTTGGGTTCCATTTCCGATTCGAGCATCTTGATAGCATCTAACATTTAAAGAAGATTCCTTGTTGGTGTTGAAGGACTTTAGTGCACTTTCTTTCATGCAGGAGTGCCTGACATTTATTGATTAAAGTAACGTAAGCTGTAACGTCTCGTAACACCTTACATTGCATACCACAACCAAGCACCTTCGGTTATAGGTAGTAATAGGCTGTTTCCACATAACATTAAGCCTAGAGTAGACGCACATTTATTGAGAGTTTGATAACCTATTATTGCATATAGAACTCTGGAGAGTATTTGTGTTCTTTGTTCACTGGGAATATACATCAGAGGTTGGATCTAGCGCTTTCCGTTGTAGCATTTATGCCATTACTAGTCCAATGAATAAGAGCCCTGATATATTTAAACCTCAGTCGTAACACTTAATTGAGGACCTTCGCCGGTCCCGGGTTAAGAGGTTGGGCCTCTGAGAGTCTTAGCCTACCAGATTCCCAGAATCCAGAAATAATGCAAAATTCTCAGTAACACACAGACAGTAACACTAAAACACAGATCTGATACAGTGACATTCAGACATTACAATTTACACAGTCCATTAGGGCCTTAGGTTAGGGCCGGCTATGGGTACAATCATTATCATAACAAATAACACTATATTTTCAGCATACACACGAATATCACTAGTCAGGCAATAGTCTCCAATATCTAGGTGATTTCGGCCTTATATAAGTAAACACTACAAAAGTCTATGACAGTTTAAAGCACACACAAATGCTATTACAACTGTCTACACGAACTGTTCAGCAATATGGCGGGACTGGGGTTCTTCGAATATTGTTGGAGCTGGACTAGAATGAAATGATAAATGATAACTTATAACTTATAATTTCACGCAAACATCGCACTTGAGTCTCTGATAGCCTTCAGTTTTAAGGCTATAAATCCTTAGTTTATAGATCACATTAACGTTTGTATGCATGAATGATGTCTATAGACCTTACAGCTTCCGTGTTTGATATTATTATTGATACACAACCCTTATTAAAACTTATATGGTGCTAAACGTGTTGCGATGTTTCTTTGCGTGCTTCTCGATAGATCACGACATGTTATTTGTTTACATCAGTCAACATTATATCAATATATCGATGCCATTTATTTGAGGCGAAATTCATTTAATATGTCAATGTTTACCATTTTAAAATAATTATATATTAATAAAAGCTATTTAGAGAAACTTTTAATGCATTCTTACATTATTATATGGCATTATACATTATTTTTACAAGCGTTGATATTTCGGGAGCAGAATATTGGCCTTCTTTAATCTGCCATTGGCTTATACAAGGCGCCAATTTTAAATAACCATATATAAAAGTGTATGGGGCAAAGGTTTACCCAACAACTATTCGAAGCTTGACCTAAACTATTAGAAAATTGACAAATATGTCGGAATGAATAGGAAACTATCCCCTTGTGTAAAAAATGAACACTGAATGAGGAAATTGACCACTTGCGAGATTCGTTCTATAAGGAAGTTGGAGCTGTAATCATAGATATTTAGCAGAATAACTAGCTATAATATTTGTGTTTATTATCGATGTTTACAGGCCGAACTTCCTTATAGCCTGAAACTCGCAAGTGGTCAATTAGCATGCATATAAATAAGGCACATTTTGACGTTCTCTTCATTTTGATAAGGAACAAGCCAATTAAGGGTTGTCCTGAGACAGCATAATGTGCGGGAGTTGAATACAAGGATTAGGACAAGACGTAGCATATGTAGGCCTATATTTAATATTTTATCCAACTGGACATCCTCATACAGCCACCATAGTGTACGGTAATTGTTGCACCTTTAGGAACGAAGTTATTTAACATACATACACATGCGCACAAGCACACATACACACACACACACACACACACACGTACACATACACACACACACACACACAGTATCTTACGTGAACTATACTAATGTTGGCTGTTTTGTATTTCCACAGGTAGGTGAAGTGACGCTAACAGTGGATCACTCCAGGACCCAGGATGTGGTGGTGGTGGTGGAGGTACCAGTAGTGATGGTGGGTCATTCTTATACCCTGTTTATATTCAACTGACGGTAAATTGCAATGTTCCCATCAAGATTTCTCCGTTATTTTGAAGATTTTGTAGTGAAGAATGGTGCTAATAATATAAACTTGGTCTTGATATGATGCAGAGACAGTGGTTTTATATTTTTCCATTAAGTATCGAGAAATTAGCTGCTAAGGGATTCAATTTACCGTCAGATGAAATTAAACCGAGGATAGCCATGGATGCTGTAGTTGTAGTGAGGAATTATTTAAAAGGAGTATCATATTACTAATATATTTGTTTATTAAAACATCAAAATCAGAACCGGGTCTTTCATAAGGCTGTCTTTAGATGACAGCTATACACACACAATTTTATTTGGTAAAACTAAGCTGAGTTTTAAGAACTAAATGCATGAAAATATGGTTCAGCCTCTATGTATTCCGTGACTAATCTCCATTGAGCAGAGTCAATGCTCTGAAACTAGAATTTTTATGAGGCAAGGTGTTTAAAATTGTTGAGCGCACTTTCCCCTCCCTTGTCGTACTAACAGAACAACGCACAGAAACAATATTTAAAGTTCCAATTCCTAGGGTCCGGGATCACTTTCGCGTTCCCTCACCACTTTCTCTGTCTCGTCGAGTAGGAGAATTTTACAAGGGGAGGAGGATTCCAAGCCCCCTGCCCCCAGAAGGAAAACAGTAAAAGAGACAGACAGAAATGGCAGAGGTTGGGTAGAGGATACCAAACCTAACTCTGGATAGGACCAGCCCTCACCTACTACAGCCCTACCCTTCCTATAATCATGTTTCACGTGTTGAGCATAAGTATATGCTGCTAAATGTGTTAGTGCCTTTCTCGCGGGGCCTGTCATATGACAAACTATTTTCCAGCTATTATGAGGCCTGGGAGAGAGGCCAGCTGTTGCAAGCAGCGATGGGGGGGGGCGTCAACGCCTATAGGCCGCGCCAAGACACTAAGGTCTGAGAGAGAGTAGTTGATGTGCAGCGTCACACATAGCGAAAATGGTAAAAAATTGTAAATTTTTAGCGATTTTGCCCTTCGTTTGCAAGATCGTTGCAAGATAACCAGACATCGTACAGGGATGATTCAGGTGTCATTTGAATGCTCTATTATAATACTTTCACAGATATATAATTGTATTATGCTCTGACTTTTGCTTATGCATGAAAATTAGCAGGGTATGAGGGTAATTTCAGGCAATATAAGGGGTTAAGTTAGTTACATACAGTATTTATACTGTAGTTCTGTGTAGGTTATATCAACACAAATTATTGTTTTCTTGCGTACTCTGTTACAACAAACTCGACATTAAAGGTTTGTCATTAAAAAAAACAAGGTTCTGCCTTAAATGACTGGAAGAGACTGTGAATTATCAAGGGTAAAGTTGTCATCGGTATGACACAGTTTTTTTATTTTCTTCTCTTCTCTTTTCTTTCTTCAGTTTGAACTTTTGATTTTGACTTTGCGTCCTTTACTTGCTAATTCAAGGTTGTCAGAATCTATATTATATACGAGTGTTTTGAGAAGCATTTCTATCTATATTACAGACATTGCTATTATGCAGTGATTTTTATATTTTCTCTAAAATCTGTGAACGTGAATGCACACACAAAAGCAAAATATATACAGTATGTCTCTAGATTTACGAGCTCACTATATTTTGAAAACGTTGACTGGAAATGAATAAACGTTTGTTCATGGGATTATATTTAATCCAAACGTGCAAGGTGATATTGACCACAGTATTAAATTATTTAGGGAGGGAAAAAAGTCTATTGGTGAAAATATATACACATAAACACTCACGGGCCGGGATGGTTCAGTGTACTAAAGTGCAACTGCACAACCAAGGGTTCGAGTCTCCAAAAATTCGAAAGTTTTTTGTTTCGGTCATCCCGATAGAGAAGGATTGCAGTGTGGTGCTTCCATAGTCAAGCTAATCAAATATCAGCTTTTATTAGCTTACACGTGTTTTCACCAGTGCAGCTGCGTCAAGTTGTCAAACCGGAGCAATTTTGCTTGAAAACATGAATGCAAATGCGAAGGAATACAAGAAAATTAACAGGAAATAGTATTGTTTTTAGCCATTTTATCACTTCCAAACTCATTATTTGAACTATGAATCATAATTTAACTTTACATTTACAATAATAAAGATTAGACATAATGGACTCGGTTATCGTTTGACACCCTACTCTGTGTATGTACTATAGTCGAAACTTGGGCACCTCAAGGTTGTCAAAGGTCGCATGTGACCTCGTACTTAAAGTATATAGGTTAAGGGGAGATGGCGTATTTATTTGCTTAGTTTTATCTTTTCATTACTTTTTAGTTTCCTCCCTCGACCTTCATCAAGCTATAAAAAACACCCGATAGACCCCCCTTCAAGATAAATGTGTACATTTTTCTGTAGAAAAATTATCCAGCCGAAGGCCGGTTACTTTAAAAGTTACAGGCTCGCTATCGCTCGCCAGGAAAAAATCGACACCTAAATGGCACAAAAGGTCTTAAAATTGACAAGGAAATGGGGAAAAAGGTGGTAAAATCGCCAAACTAATGGGACGAACGTCTTAAAATTTAAAAACTAATGGGGCTAAGCATGAGGGAGAAGGGGAACCATAAAAACCCTATACCTCCGCTTAAGAGACAGTAGATTTTAAGGCTCAGGGTGGCAAGTGAACAATGACCCAAAAATATATTATTATGTTCCCAGTCACGCAATCTACTATACAGTATATAAGGGCACTTTCTGTCTGTCTGTTTCCTCATTAACTACTCCCTGTGTTTTCAAATGGAGAGCCCATACTTGGCATGCATACTAAGGGGTTGCCAGAATAGGTTTGAAGTGTGTGGGGGACTCCCTCTGTTTTCAAGATGGAGAGCCCATACTTGGCATGCATGCTAAGGGGATGCCTGAATGGGTTTTAAGTGGAGGGGGGGGGGACTCCATCAGTTTTCAAGGAGATACCTGACATGCATACTAAGGGGGTGAAATCATAGGTTTTAAGGGGGTGTGACTCCCTCAGTTTTCAAGATGGAGAGCCCATACTTGGCATGCATAATAAGAGGGTGCTAAAGTAGGTCTTAACCTGACAAGCGCGATATAGACCTAGGTGCTAGGGTAGTTATTTGTGCATTTCTAGCCCTGGATTCTGACAGAATTCGTTATATTTACAATATAAAGCATTATTTGTTTTCGGTATGCTTTTATTTTACATATATGATGTATATATGAACCTTCAAGAGTGCTAAAATAAGTGGGAAAAGCATTTGGGTGGTGAAAAACGAAGATATTGGCCACCCGGTCATAATCTCAGGCGAGAGAGAGCCACAGGCAGCCCTCCCCTCTCGCTGTCTGGGAGTCAACTGAGACGAGCGGGGCGGTGTTTGCCGTTGTCTGGGTGTTGCATAACGATCTTTTATGCAACCCACTTGTGCTACATTATCGCGGGAGAGAAAAATAACCGATAAATGATGATAATAAGAGGATAAATAGGTGATAATTGAGGAGGGGGAGGGAGGGGGGAATAAGGTGGGGAAGGAGGGGAGGGGGAGGGGTGAGAAACACATGGATGAGTACTAGAGGGGAATTATCTCACCTAGAGACAAAATCCTTTGTTTTGATAGGCCCTTTTTTTTTTTGGAAGGCTTTTTTTATGGTCTTGCTTCCGTGAGGCCTATCGCGTTCCCTATAGGAAGCCTTCCGTGAGGCCTATCGCGCTTGCCGGGTTAAGTGGGTGGGGGATAGACAGAGCCCATACTTCGATTTTCCCCCGGGCGGCGCCGGGTATCTCGGCTAGTACTTCATATTCTTGACACTCCATGATGAATATATGTGTACAGTCTGTTCATTAAAATAGACGTGTATATTTATTCTTGTGACACTGATCTTTATCTGTTCAGAACGTATCATAATTCCAAGCCTCATTACTTTCGTTTATATATATATATATATATATATATATATATATATATATATATATATATATATATATATATATAAAATAATGAAAGCAATGTCAATAAACACAACACAACATTATTATTATATAATTACATCCACAAACGTCTTTAACATCTAACTACATACACAATAAAGTGCAGGGTTAATAAATGATGAATGACTGCAACTGCCGGGAATAGAACCCGGGACCCACAAACAGGACGACAGTGCTCTACCACTGGGCTGCCAAGAAGGTTAATAAGTTTAGCCCACACTTTTCGTACATATACCTTGTCGATATATAGGAACATGTACTGAGTGTTAGACTAAACCCAACCTCACTATAATAGCCGAATGGAAGTATCGTTTCGTTATCTTTCTTGTATAATCTCCTCTACCAAACCGATAAGCTGTTTATATATGTGTTATGATTGTGTGCGGTGTCGGGAATACTGTGTATCCTGTTTTCTTATTCTCTCTCTCTCTCTCTCTCTCTCTCTTTCTATATATATATATATATATATATATATACATATATATTGTTACGTATCTTGATCCTCAAGTGGTTAACTCGATGAATCTAGATAGCACAGAGATATAATTTAAGGTATCAGTCAGCTGAAGGCAAAACAAAAGTATAATCTAATAAAATAATTTCCTGTTGTTGCTTCCTTTCCTTTTGGATCTTAGGACTTGGTATCCTTTATTGACTGATACTCTTTACTTATGAAAAATACTGAAACTAATTAAAGTCATGTAGTATTTATAAAGAATTATTATTTAACCGAAGCTTAGTAGGCTATGGTTATGAACCGAATAAGTTATAGCTAAAGAAGGACTATTAAATTTATAAAAAGTCTTGAAAGATAAATATTAAAGTAAGAATATTTCTGTCTCTTACCCTTTTTGAAATGAATAGATAGTTTTCTTCTATGTCCTTTTATTTATATTTAATGTAATTATTCTTGGTTCTTGTCTTACGTTAATAGTATTATATTATTATTATCATCAGGAGTAATATCAAAGTCACATAAAAAGTTAGATATATATTTAATAATTAGTTAAATTTATTTCTTAACCACGTAACATTGAGGTTTGATTATGAGTAAATAAAGTTACAGGATCGTTTCATAGATTCGATTCAGGTCTCACTCAAATAATATGAAAAGCAAAATATAATATTTTGAAGCAAAAGAATTTTCTTCAGCTTAGAAAATCACTAGAAGTAATATTAACACAGCCATGTTAGTCTAAGGCGATATTACTAATACGAGACAATAGCATCACCGTACTAAGCACCATTAAGCAATGTAAGCTTAATTCAAAGAAAATGAAAGAACTCGTAAGTATTAATATAAAACAATAGTATTACTTTCATCATAACCCAATTACTTAAAGAGTTGCTTTAGTCCACAAGTTAGTCAACTAAAATAGTTAAGTACATAATAATAGCATTAACGTTAATTCCCAATTAAATAGTTAAACACATAATAGTAGCGTTCACGTTAATTCGCAATTAAATAGTTAAGCACGTAATAGTAGCGTTCACGTTAATTCCCAATTAAATAGTTAAACACATTACACACATTAAACACATCACGTTAATTCCCAATCACATATCTCACTAACCAACATAACGTAAGTGTTTACACCGAACACACTTAACACACATTTATATATTCTGACTGACAGTCACAATCCCATTATAATACTTCACCCCGTCTTCCTCCAGCTGCAAGTTCACCTTCCCCAACTCCAAATGAGACTGATTTGAATGCCCACAACTCGGGTCTTATATACCAAACAATGATGGTGTAGGAACGAATCAGGAGGCGAGTGATGGTGCGCGCTCCAATCATAGCTCCTCGAATCACATAACAGGTGTGTCGTCCACTCACAGCTCCTGGCGTCGATCATACGTCATAGCATCGGTCATCGAGGTATGGGGCGAGATGGTTTGCCCACTCGCTCGTTCGCTCGCTAGTCTGCTTCACCACTTGGGTAGTTTGGCTCCTTGAACTCTAATTCTAACTCTTAAATTAACATACAGGGCTCCGTATGTCAGAATATATATATATATATGTATATATATATATATATATATACTCATTCATGGGTGTATATCTACAAGTCCATAAAATCAACGAACAACTTCTACTCCCCCAGCCACCAACCTGACTCCTATTCTGCCTTTCAGTTTCCTTCACACGTTTTTAGTCTATTCATATGTTCGGTATTTTTGACCGGGAATTCCAGGGGGTTTGGCGCATGTTGGTTTAATGGAGAACACGGAGAGACGGGTGAGAGTGAGAGAGAGAGAGAGTACAAAGGAGTACAAAGGAAATCAAGCAACAACAGATCTAGTGACCCTTCTAGGCTGCTTGTCCTCCAAAACACTGAGGATCAAGAGTCCAAACAGTGGTTTAGAGTGGGTAAGGGAACATTGGAAAGGGAACTACTGCCCTGGAACTAATGTCCGTGGCAGGATTAGGAAGTTAGTAGGGGACAGATGGGTTAGTAACTGAGGGGAGGATAAAATAAAGTTATTCATTTACAAACGCAGTCAGTCGCGTGTTTGATGCGAGATATTTGTCTAGGCAAAATTTAAATGAATCAACGGTGCTGCAGTCTATAACATCTCGGCAAAGCCCATTACATAAGTTGACAACTCGATTGAAGAAGACATTTTTAGCTTCGTGTGAGTTAAATGATTTACCAATAATTTTGCACCCGTTTCCCCGCGTGTAATTAGATTGGTCGATAGCGAAGTACTTACTACAGTTCATATTGTCGATGCCTTTGATGATTTTGAACACTTGATTTAAGTCGCCTCTTAATCTGCGCTGGGTTAAAGGAAATAGATTTAATTCTCTAAGACGCTCCTCGTATGGTTTGTTCTTCAGGCTAGGTATCATTTTGGTAACTCTACGTTGAACTCGTTCTAGCTTGTCTATATCTTTTTGGTAATAAGGGTACCAGGCTTGAACGCAGTATTCAAGAAGAGGGCGGACTAAGGAATTGTAAAGGGTTAGGATAGCGTCTTTGGATTTATGCTTAAATGACCTGCCTATAAAGCAAACTATTTTTGTTTGCCTTCTTAACAACTTCTGAAATTGTTGACTCGGTTTTAGGTTACTCGATATTGTTACTCCCAGATCGGTTTCTCTGTTTACATTCTTAAGCTGAGTGCCATTCATCAAATAGTTTGCTTTCTCATTTTGGTATCCTATATGTAGTACTTTACATTTATCCGCATTGAAACTCATTTGCCAAATTTGGGCCCAACATGACAACTTATCTAGATTGTGTTGCATATCGTCAACTTGTTCTTTTGAGAGTAAGCTATTTGCAATTTTTGTATCGTCAGCAAATTTTTAGATTGTACAGGTGAGACCCTCATCTATGTCGTTGATGTAAATTAGAAAGATAATTGGTCCTAGTACCGATCCCTGGGGTACCCCGCTACTTACATTGGTCCATTTAGATGCCTCACCGTTTATGACTACTCTTTGCTTTCTGTCGCTGAGCCAATTTTCTATCCATTTTAAAAACACCGTCTTGTATTCCATGCACTTTTAGTTTTAGCAGTAAATGTTTATGGGGAACTTTGTCAAAGGCCTTATGAAAATCAAGGTATATAATATCTACAACTTTACTCTCATCGTAGAGGTTGAGGATATCGTGGAAGAAGTCTAAGAGGTTTGTTAAACAGGAACGTTTTTTACGAAAGCCGTGTTGAGTATCTTTAAGTATGTTATTTTCCTCTAAGTGATTTACGAGTCTGTCTCTTATGAGTGTTTCTAGCATTTTACATACAACTGAGGTTAAGCTAATTGAACGATAATTACTGCGTAGGGATTTGCTGCCTTTTTTGAATATCGGTGTTACGTTGGCTAGCTTCCACTGATCAGGCATAGTTCCAGACTGCAAGGATTTATTGAATAGCAATATCAGTGGTTTAGAGAGCTCATCCTTAGCTTCCTTTAGGACTCTAGGTGAGATTGTATCAGGTCCAGGCGTTTTATTTACCTTGAGTTTATCTAAACAATTCAATACTTCTCTCTCTGTACCGGTGATGTTGCTTAGAACATCTGAATTATCAATTTGAATCGGCGATGGTGTAGGGATATCACTGAGGTCTTCCGTTGTAAAGACTGATGCAAAGAAGGTATTGAGGGCATTACTCATTTGTACTTCGTCTTTGGTGTATTTTCCATTTTCATCGACTAACGGTCCAACAGTTGAAGTAACAACTTTTTTCTTTCTGATATAACTATAGAATTCTTTCGGGTTTGTTTTACTTTGATTCGCACATGCAACCAGGGTCTTTTTACTTTGCTTAATTAACTGTTTGGCTTTGCGTCGTAGCTCTACAAATTTCACGCGTTCTTCGTCATTTTGTAAGGATTTTAATCTATCATTAGAAAACGTTTTAGCAAGCAGACTGTTTGAAATATCTTTATTCCACCATTTAGGTTTATTATTATGGCCTGTACACCGTATTTTCGATGGTATGCACTCCTGCACTGCTTTTAAGTAAGTGGTTTCGAATAATTCCCAGGATGTATTTATGTCGTTATTGTTAATTAAAAAGCTCCACTCAGTTTCTTTAAACATAGCTCTAAGTATATGAAAGTTTGCTTTCTTGAAATTAGGGACTTTTTCGATGCTGCTATTTGGTTCGTTACTAGTAAACTTTAAAGTGAAAGTTATTGTACGATGGTCGCTGTTACTGAATTCATCACCAACATTGAAATTCTCTATTAATTCTTCTTTTGTTGCAAGTACAAGGTCAAGAACGTTATTACCACGGGTCGGCGATCGAACAAATTGATAGAGTGAACTCTCTTGTAAGTTCGCATACAAGTCATGTCTGGAGTGTGAAGTAAGAGTATCGCCCCACTTGGTCACAGGTAAATTAAAGTCGCCACAAAATACGGTATCTTGTGAGTTACTTACATCTGCAATTTGTTCATACATTTCTCGGTCAGTTTGCACTGATTGAGCTGGAGGTCTGTATATTAATGCAAGTATTATTTTGTACCTTTATTATCACAAAAGATGTGTCGACGTTCACAATTTGAGGTTCTGACAAGAGGGTCGGGTTAAGACTTACTTTGATATCAAATAAAACGCCACCTCCATTTTTATTTATTCGGCTGTTCTCAAACATTACATAACCGGGAAGTGAATACTCTGCTAAAAAGTCTCTATCTTCTGTATTGAGCCAAGATTCTGTTATGCCAATCAATCATAATTTTCTGTAAACACTAGTTCCTCTAAATCTGAAAATTTATTGCGTATGCTACGAGCGTTTGCATAGAAAACCTTTAAAGTTGCGGTTTTAGAACTCACAGTTCTTTAATCAAATGTTTGGTTCTGGTCGATCATTTACATTCGTGGCTGTCCTTCCTCGGTCTTTATCCCTGATGGTTTTGAATTTGGGTCGTGTTGGTGGAGCTTTATCCAAATTCGCAGTTCTTGACGGATTAGCATTTAATTCCTTTGCAGGTTGCCGTCCTCGCTGTCTTCGGTCTCCT
This sequence comes from Paralithodes platypus, assembly GCA_032716605.1. Lineage (NCBI taxonomy): Eukaryota > Metazoa > Arthropoda > Malacostraca > Decapoda > Lithodidae > Paralithodes > Paralithodes platypus. The sequence continues at coordinate 3,561,342 of CM064551.1, forward strand.
TCTGGTTGTCTTGTGCTGAGTCGATTTCTTCTCCGAAAATCCTTCACCGCATCGTTGAGAAGACGCCCAAAACGTGCTGCTCCCACCTGGTTCAGATGAACTCCATCGTCCGAAAACAAATAGTCATCGTAGTAGAAATTGTCCCAGGTGTCGACGAATCCCACGTTCTCCTTCCTGCAGAGGTTTGCTAGACAACGATTTGTGCTGGTGGCTATGTTGTAAAATCGTCTCTCTACACCGAGCCGGGGGACGATTCCTGAGACGATGATCCTTGATGACTTCTCCTTAACCCTTAAAAAGCGGCTCACCACTTAAGTCGAGTTGAAAAAACTGGCAAAAAACGGGTGAAAAAAGGGTGGAAATCGAGTGAAAATGGGTGGGATAGTTATGATCCATACGTCCGACATCTGTGGCCTCCCGGCCCACACTAACTCCAGTTCCCCCACCGCGCATGAGGATGACAGTGTAACCAATAGTTCGCTAAAAGTGAGCAAGGTAGCAAAATCAGCTAAACTTCCATCTTCGAGGTAACACTGTCAGTGCTCCACGAGTGCTACGTAGCTGTATGTGGCGTCATTGTGTAGCGATTTCCACCTAGTTTTCGGCGCAATACAGTTCCTTTCATACTGATGGTTGATATAGCAGTCAGAACGGCCCAGAAAGGCCCAAAACGGCCACAGAGCACCCGCTAGAGGAGGGTTAAACAACTTGATCAGCTTCTGGTACTTTAAAAGCAAATCTTCCGACCGGAATCGCTGTACATCGTTGGATCCAACGTGGATGACGTACATTGTATTAGCAGGGGCCAGCTTTGATACTTCGTCAACTGCAGCAACTACGTCGTCCACACCACCACCAGGGATACAAAAACGCTTCCTGGTCTTAGGTGCCCTGGCGCAAACTCTGTAAGCTGACCACGTATCATCGAGTCTCCCACGAGCCGGACTTCTTCTATTTCCTCTTCGTCATCTGAGTCTGTGAGTATCTGGAAACGGTTTTGACACTCGGTAATCGGTATGGGTTTCCTGGTCTTGTGGCAAACGTTGTTCCTCATGATACGGAAATTGTCTTGATGGGGAAGAGAGTCACTATTTGTTTCTTGAGTATCGGAACCATCAGCTGAAGTGGCTACTGCAGGCGCTGAATTGTTGGCAGTTGACGTTGGGGCGTTGGTGGCTGCTGGAGTTGTGGTGACAATTGAAGTTTGTGGTACTCCAACGTTGAGTGTTACAAACTCTTGGAATGATTCCAGCTTCATGGTGAGGACGTTGATCTTGTTGTAGGCTTCATCTAATTTCATTGTAATATTCTCTCGTTGCTGGTAGAGCCGGCAGACTTGAAGATCGACAATAGCAAACATGGACTCACCAAATCTACCTGCGCAGTTCGTACAAGCGCGAGGCATGGTGACAGTCAATTTCTTCAGATCACTTCACTCACTTAAAAAACACTTCACTCACTTTAAAACACTCAAACTAAAACACTTCACTCACTTTAAAAACACTTCAATCACTTCAACCGAAAACAAATATGTTGAAATACGCAGAAATAGGTTATCAGGGGTGATAGCCTAACCGAAAACAAAACATTTGAGATACGCAGAATTAGGCTTCCAGGGGCGATAGCCTAACCAAAAGTATTATTTTTAAATTGAAATACGCAACAATAAGCTACCAGCGTTGAATAGCCTAACCAAAAATAATAAAATTGAAATACGCAGAAATAGGCTACCAGGTGTGATAACCTAACCTTAAACATATATATATATATATATATAACAGAATATGTAACTAAATATACAATTCACCAAATAGAGATTATATAAAAATAAAGTGTGACTGCACACAAGGGGTTAATATAATGTGTCAACAGATGGCCCTGGTGTCGCTGTAGTCTAGTAAAGCAGTAGCCTACTCTTTTTAGATAAAAAAGTGTATCAGTGAAAGGTTACTACAAGATCGTGCAAGCAACAACTAAAACTACAGATATATATAGCTACAGTAGGATACTAAATACAATATCTACAAGAGTTAATAATAAAAACAGATTGGCTGGCTATAGGCTAGGCTAGGTTTGGGTTAGGTTAAAAGCTTGGCAGGTTGGGTTAGGCTAGGTTAGTTTGTACAAATACCACCCTTAGCTTAAAGTAAAATCAGTCTGAGGAGAAAAAGTCAAGAATATATCTAGGGGGAAAATATAAATGAATGCACTTAGATTTGGTACAAAATTGGCTGGAATTTAATATGTATAATCCCCCAAAAAAGTGTGTTTACAAAATGGCGTCGGCGTTAGTCCCTGTAGGCAGGTTAGTTAGTAAACAATATTGTTTATTAGCAAATTAATATGCAAAGCTTTACTTACATACAAGGCAGTTAAATAGATACTTACTACAGTAGGTAATGGGTAAAATTATGGGCTACGATTTTATATAAAATAGTGAGAGAGCGTTTGTTTACAAAACAAAACAAAACAATAGATGGCGCTAGTGGCGCCCTGTCCGAGCAGGAGTCTTGTGATAAACACAAAGTTTATCAGTCAATACACAGCGAAATATCGTGCAGTGAGAGAGAGTTGTTTATGCCTAGAGAGAGTGAGAGTAAGTGTTGTTTATGCCTAGAGTGAGTGAGAGTAAGTGTTGTTTATGTCTAGAGTGAGTGAGTGAGGAAGAGAGAGACAGACAGACATACAGGTAGTGTTTGTGCCTTATTATTATGGTAATAAAAAAAAAAAAAAAAAAAAAAAAATCTCAGGCTAATGATCGAATGCTGTCATATTAAGGGGGTAGTGTGATGCCTATATCATTATATATTTATTTATTTATTTTTTAGTTTCCTCGCTAGACCTCCACCAAGCTTGACAAAAAATACACCCCCTAGACCCCCTTCCAAGATAAATTTGTACATTTTTAGGTTGAAAAATTTCCCGGCCGAAGGCCTATTCCTTCTAAAACTACAGGCTCGCTATCGCTTGCCAGGAAACAATCGACACCTAAATGGCACGAAAAGTTCTTAATATTGACAAAGAAATGGGGCAAAAGGTCTAAAAATCGCCAAACTAATGAGACGAACGTCTTAAAATCTAAAAACTATTGGGTATAAACATGAGGAAAAAGAAGGGCCAACAAAATATTCATCTAACCTTAAATTAGCAGCCGTAATTGGCAAGATATTTGATAACTGCAAAAGGATTGAGTGTTATAATGGATATTATAGAAAAGGACAATTAAATAACTTAGGATGAAATATAATAGCAGGATATAAGGGGAGATGGCTAGTTTTTCTGGTCCCTCTTTTTTCCTCATGTTTAGCCCCATTAGTTTTCAGATTTTAAGTCGTTTGACCCATTAGTTTGGCGATTTTAAGACCTTTTGCCCCATTTCTTTTTCAATATTAAGGCTTTTCCTTTCATTTAGGGTTCAATTTTTTCCGGGCGAGCGATAGCGAGCTTGTAATTTAAGAGGAATCGGCCTTTGGCCGGGACATTTTTAAATCGAAAAATGTACATATTTATCTTAAAGGAGGGTCTTGGGATTTATTTTTTAAGCTTGATGAAGGTCTAGGGAGGAAATAAAAAAGAATAATACAAATATATAAAATGAGCAAATAAATACGCCCATCCATGAGAGTGGAGTGGGAAAATGTACTGCCTCCACCGAGAGAAGGTTTTACACAAGTTTTGTCAAGTGTCAAATGTACTGCCTCCACCGAGAGAAGGTTTTACACTAGTTTTGTCAAGTGTCAAATGTACTGCCTCCACCGAGAGAAGGTTTTACACAAGTTTTGTCAAGTGTCAAATGTACTGCCTCCACCGAGAGAAGGTTTTACACTAGTTTTGTCAAGTGTCAAATGTACTGCCTCCACCGAGAGAAGGTTTTACACTAGTTTTGTCAAGTGTCAAATGTACTGCCTCCACCGAGAGAAGGTTTTACACTAGTTTTGTCAAGTGTCAAATGTACTGCCTCCACCGAGAGAAGGTTTTACACTAGTTTTGTCAAGTGTCAAATGTACTGCCTCCACCGAGAGAAGGTTTTACACTAGTTTTGTCAAGTGTCAAATGTACTGCCTCCACCGAGAGAAGGTTTTACACTAGATTTGTCAAGTGTCAAATGTACTGCCTCCACCGAGAGAAGGTTTTACACTAGTTTTGTCAAGTGTCAAATGTACTGCCTCCACCGAGAGAAGGTTTTACACTAGTTTTGTCAAGTGTCAAATGTACTGCCTCCACCGAAAGAAGGTTTTACACTAGTTTTGTCAAGTGTCAAATGTACTGTCTCCACCGAGAGAAGGTTTTACACTAGTATTGTCAAGTACCGAGTATTTATTTTAAAATTCAGAATGTGGTGTAAAACAAACAGAGCGGGAAATGACGTGCCAACTATTTTCCTATATGTATTGGTTTGAGTTTATCCCCCAACGAAAGCGACATATAACAACATTAATAATTAATGGATATTTTGTGGTGGAGGTTTTATAGAACCTCTTTGAAAACGTTAACCTGTTCAGTTACACCAGGGACGTCCTTTTCATCATATTCTGGCAACTATTTGACTATTTTATGCAGCTCAGGAAGGACCTCTAGCAATAAGAAGGCTTCAAACTATCTCAACCAACCTTTCCAGCTACCACAGATCCTTCTTAAGCTGCATAGTATCGTCTAAATGTAGCTAAACTAAAATATAACACACGTCGCTGGTACTCAAAGGGTTAAGCCGGTATCACACGAGAGCTTTTATAGTCAACATTCGATGATCAACATTTTTCTGGCAACATTTCTGGAATATTTTGCACTGGTATCTGAAACTAGACTGATGGTAGATGATTTTAGATGACAGAAATATATACGTTGACCTCATAAGCTGCCAGACCATTGTTGAGGATACATTTTGAGGGAAAAAGCGCTCGTGTGAAACCGGCTTTAAGGGGGGTCACCGGCTTTTTTTATCTTTATCTTCTTTTCTCTCTTTCCCTGGCTTGTATCCATTCGGCCCCATTCAGCCAACTGTTTTAAGACGTTTATCCCCATCTACTAAACAAAAAAGTGTATTTCAGACCCGATGTCGCATCGCCTTTCGAAATTTGTGGCAAGACTATAGGTTACATAATAATGACATTCCAACACAATGTTATTGACACCCCGCCGTAAGTTATGGTGTTATCAAGGTTTGTCAAATTAATATAGTTACGATGCTACCTCATAGGGTAGCCAAAGGGAACGCAAAAACATGAGCAAGCGATCGGACACCAGACCGACCCCCCTCCCATACAGTCCCTCCCCCACCAACCAAGCGCCCCCACCAACCCCCTCCTACACTCATCCTTCTATACCCCCTCCCCACCTCTCTCTCTCTCTCTCTCTCTCTCTCTCTCTCTCTCTCTCTCTCTCTCTCTCTCTCTCACACACACATAGCATATTGGATAATAATTATAAAGACATTCAGTACTTTGTACATTAATATACCGTGGTATTACGCGACATTGGGTTTACAATAGAACTAAAGTATATACAGCAACAATAAGTTGGGCAGCTTTTGCAAATGAACATGACCCATAAGTTGGTTAATCACATTACAGTATACTGTCTTTGCTAGCAAGTTTGGCGGGTAGTTATAATTATAACCCTATAATTTATGGTTGGGTATGATCGTTTCAGGCTATATGGACCTGTTGTTCGGTTATCCGTATGATGTGATGACATGATTGGCCATAATATTCTAAAGAATTGGAAGAGGTTTGTATAATTACAGAATAAATAAATATTAACAAGATAATAAATGGATAATTAAACAGGCAAATGTACTGTACATATATTTTATTTTAGTCTTCGTCACTGTCAAGGAAGAGCTCATCCTCATCATCGCTGTCAAAGCTTATAACGACAGGTTCCACAATGTCATGAATATTGTCAGATGACCAATAATCCTCTTCAAACGCCATAGCTCTTCTTACGGCATCTGCCCAAATGTCTTTGGTTGCGCGTAACTTTGCTTCCTCTAACCTGGCCTTCAGGGTGGCACGAGTGAATCGTTGTAACGAGGTGCGTACGTATCTCTTCATACACCCCCACACCTGCTCGATGGCGTTCAGCTCAGGATGCGCCGGTGGAAGTCGGACAACTTCGTGACCCCATTCTCGGATTATATTATCCACTTTGTACCGTGGCTTTGGTCGATTTTCTTTGCATATACGAAGGAGTTCAGGACGAGTAGCGTGAGGTGAGAAGGGGAGTTTCCTTTCCTCCAACCATTTCACAAGGTCAGCTTTTTTGGTGGTAGTAGTGGGACAGCGACTTTCCTCCGTAAACTGGCTGTGGTAGGGTGCATTGTCCAACACAACTACTGATGGCTCTGCCAATGCTGGTAAAAGTTGTGCTGTGAGCCAGTGAACAAAAAGGCTGCTGTTCATTTCCCCGTGGTAGTCACCTGTTTTGTTCTTTGCAGGGAAACATACAAAGGAGCCATCCACAAAACCCTCGACTGTGCCACCTGCTACCACCACAAATCGCTCTCCTTCACCAGGTGGCACCTGACGGCTGTAGGTGGCACTTGTTTCAGGTTGTGTTCTGTCCACCCACTCCCTGTTGTGTGACATCCTTGTTGTGAACCACGTTTCATCCACATACACCACCTGTCTTCCTTCCTGCCGATGATGCTGGAGTGCGCGGAGTGCGTCAATACGACGACATACTATATCTTTCGACTCTTTCCGTACATACATTTTTCTCTGTGATACCCTGTAACGGAATCCCATGCTGTGCAACACACGCCATATCGTTGTCTCTGAGGTCTCACTTGGAATAATATCGGCCCTCTTCAAATCATCGGTCAGGGTAACAACAGTAAATGTTTCCTTTGCAGCAAAACTTGGCATGCACAAAACGTCGTATGGCACCAATAGTAAAGCTGTCAAAGACAGGTGGTGTAGTGGAGGGGGTCGGGGAGTCAGGCGGTGTAATGGTGGGAGTGCTCGGTGTTTCAGGTGTTGTGTCTGGCTGTGAACGCAGGTTGCGCTGCACCATCTTCCGCACTGCCTGGATTGGCATACCCATCACGTGAGCGACACGGTCATACGGCCTGTGTGGAAAGACAATATCGTAGAATAGGGAAATGGTCGAATATTAAGGACAACATAGTTGTATTATTATATGTTATGGTATTATGTGGTGGGCTGAATCCAAGATCTATATACTAAGGTCTACCGGACGGCTGACCAAAATAAGCTCTCTCCCGCGCACAGTGTAGAGTGCGCCCCACACTAGCCTGCGCTCGACCCAGCTTCCCTCCCTCAATACCAGTACCTCTTCTTTGTTGTTTATTTATTCCTTGTAAACTATAGTCCATGGGATCTAAGATCAGTGGAAGTTCAATCAGTTCATTCACTTTGAGTAATCGATCAAGAACAAACGAGGTGAAACAAAGTGGATGTATTATATTATGCATTGTAAACATCCTGAACCTAGCATAGACACACTGAGGATACTTACTATACAGTTATTATTTTTACACACACGCACACTCAGTTTGTACAATACATTGTACGTGGTTGTGTGTGTTTGGTCAAAAAGCCCCTTTTGGGATTATATGGGTCAAACTTTTGTGAATGTTTCACTACATCCTTCTACTTTATAAGGAATTAGGCGGCTTGTCATGTCATTAAGGACAAGGAGTAGCTTAACATAGGTAAGGTAGAATTTAAGCACACTCACACACACACACACACACACACACACACACACACACACACACACACACACACACGGACACTGATTACATGTGTGTGTCTTTCGAAATAAGTTCGTGTTTTTATTACAAGGGACAAATTATTGTTCTCTTCCCTTTCTCCCTTTCAATTGGACATAAACAATAGAGAATACATACATTTAAAAACATGGCTTCCTCTACCTACGTTCACAAAATCGTGATTACTTCGTTTTCTGTTTATCCAGATGTAAGTAATCAACTATGACCAACAAACAAACAAACAAACAAACAACAAACAATTCAGCACTAGACCAATTAATATAATGTGTTCAAACAAACGTAGCCAAATGTAACAATACTCAAACATTCACACCAATATCAATAACACACACACACACACACACACACACACACACACACACACACAACCACTAACAAAATTTATCACACAAATACAGTGTGTCTCGCAATATTGTTTTCCCTGTAGATACTTCTACAAAGGAAAGACTGTTAAAACGTTATAGGCATATACAACATACTACATACTTTTGCAACTATATGGCCTTTTACATTCGGCATTCTTAACCCGCTCTAATGATAAATGGAATGGTTATTTTAGTAGTGTATGGTTTATGGTGTTATATAAAGTAATTATACCATGCTGCACCATGCACAACTTTGTTTCATATCCCTTTCATTTGGCGGGAACATGGATTTAAAACAATGAACATGACAAAAATACCTACTTTACAAGGCAGTAGCTGTAAAATGTTGACAACAAAAACATATACATTTTATAGAATATTTTGGTTCATAATAGCGCTCTTTAATTTCTGAAAGTGCCGATACGGTTTCTAAAGAATCGTGGAGTACCCTGTATACAGCCACTATTAAACAGGATCAGACATATCCACAAAACAAAAATGATCACATACAGTATAATTATAGTGTCGCTAACAAAAAGTATGTAAGACATCCATAAAATGTCACTCAAACATACAGGCAACAATTGTCACACAGCCACACCTCTACACACTACCATGATTATAGTATTTATCACCACCCCTAAGCAAGAAAACTACAATCATTATTACGAATAACAAAACTAATGAACACCCATACCAACGAATATAAGACTAACATATATTTGTTTACTGTAACAAATACTCGTTTTAATATTGTTTACTTATATACACTACAACTACTTGTAATACTGGCACACACATTCACATCATATGTATACAGTAACCTATACACAAATACACTGCCAGCGACAAAATAACGTATATATATTTACACCATCAGTGATATAAAATAACACAAATATTACTATCAATAAGGCACGCAAGCAGGCATCCACTAATAATATTCCCACAATCACCAATATCTATACTCACACAATCACCTCCAATAAAAACAATTCTCATTGGCCTACGCATACTATTACTATCATGATATTGTTTACATGTTACCAGCCATCTCCACTTCCATTAATATCCCCATATCTGTATTTTGTTAAGCTTACCGTGTGGTAGAAACATGGAAGGTACAGTATCGTCTTGCAATGGCCGGTCATTCTTAGTCCTCTTAATAGTACCGAGAAGACGTGATTGCATATCATCCTTCAAGTTGTTAACGTCAAAATGAATGGAGCAAATCAATGCATGTGTTGGGTTGCTTTTATCTGTATGTAGACTGGCATTCAACCACAAGCGTCATATTTTTTTATTTTTGGGAATCGAAAATAATCTAATGTTTTCAGATGTTTTTGCTTGTTTGATGTTGTTAAGAAACCCAAACACAGAGCAGTTATTCGGCATAGTGATCCACACAACCAACTAGCAGGGCCTATAAACAAAGAATGTCATTCTAATATAAATAGTGCGCCTACATGAACTTTCTGTGTTCAGGTTACCCATTTTGGTTTGAGCCCAAGTGCGAGAGGAGGGGCGCAGGTCTGTCATTTGACAGGCGCTAATCCACCCCTACCTGCGCGCTGGTTGACCTTAGTATATAGGTCTTGGCTGAATCTATTGGAATAATATAAGGTTGAATAACCTTACGAATTCACCTCACCTGAGGAAAATTTGTGGCACGTAGCTCATATAGAATATAATGGTATTAAGATCAAGATATAATCACCAAACATTGTCATTCCTATAAAATATGTTCCGTAAACGTATAGACAAAAGCGTTATGGCTAATAATTACCTGCTAAGGCTTATTTTCAGTGCGTCAGCGTTCTTCTCTTGGTTGAACATATTGAACAGTGGTAGCGCAATCACACCTTTGCATCCACGCGGGCATCTCAGCATACCGGCCATCTCCTGCAGGGACGTAGCACACCTTCAGTAGCTTGTGAGTAGGCACCTTCCTCGATCGCAGGCCAGTCAACATCTCCCGTTAAATTGCTCAAGTATTCCAAACACTGGGAAAATATCAAACTGAAATAGACCTATCACGGTTGTTTCCCTAAACTATCAATCCAAGCTCCGCCCATAATTTCCATTCATAAACTAATATACGTATATATTAAAGCATATGTATGGCTTTATATTTTCCCTTTAACAGACAATGTTTAGAGAGAGAGAGAGAGAGAGAGAGAGAGGTGGGGAGGGGGTATAGAAGGATGAGTGTAGGAGGGGGTTGGTGGGGGCGCTTGGTTGGTGGGGGAGGGACAGTATGACTGCATGGGAGGGGAGTCGGTCTGGTGTCCGATCGCTTGCTCATGTTTTTGCGTTCCCTTTGGCTACCCTAAGAGTAACTATAATAATTTGACAAACCTTTATAACACCATAATTTACGGCGGGGTATCAATAACATTGTGTTCGAATGTCATTATTATGTAACCACAAATTGCGACAAATTCTTGCCACAAATTGCGAAAGGCGCTGCGACATCGGGTGTGAAATACACAGTAGGTGTTGATTTCTTCCTGGCGAGCGATAGCGAGCCAGCATTGTATGAAGAACTCCGGCTTCGCCGGAGACATTTTTCTATCGAAAAAATTTACAAATTTAGCTTGCTGTCAAAACAAAAATATATAAATGCTGGCTCGCTACCGCTCGCCAGGAAAATATTGACACCTGGATGGGGTAAACGTCTTAAAACAGTAGGCTTAATGGGGCCGAATGGATACAAGCCAAAGAGAGAGGGAGAGAAAGAGAAAAAAAGCGAGGTGGGCTCCCTTAATGGGATTATTATAAATGAGGAATAAGAGAGATATTGTACCGCGTCCAGAGGTAATATATTATACTCTCATTTGACATTGACAAGAGAGCGAGGCGAGGGAGCAATCGTTGGCGGAGTAATGTGAATTATGAAATATGAGGAATGCACCACCACGGAAAATATAATATTTCTGTCCAAGGTGAGGTAAGGGGGAGAGGATTTACTTTTTGGTCGATTTTGTTCATATATTTATTGTTTCTAGTTTCTTCCCTAGATCTCCATCAAACTTTAAAAAACAAAAACAAAAATAATAAATAAATAAAAACCAGGATCCCCCTCCAAGATATATTTGTACATTTAACGGTAGAAAAATGTGCCGGCCAAAGGCCAGTTCCTCCTAGATTACAGGCTCGCTATCGCTCGCCAGGAAATAAATCGACACCTAAATGACACGAAATGTCTGAATATTGACAAAGAAAAGGGGCGATTGGTCTTAAAATCGACAAACTAATGGGTTGAATGTCTTAAAATCTGAAAACTAAAGGGGTAAACATTATTGAGAAAGGCGACCAGAAAACGACCCATCTCTCCTTAAAGAAAGACCTTCGTATATTGCCGAGGGAGTTATGATAACGAGAAGCCTAATAATTATGAAGAGATGTGACAAGAAGGAGAGGGTGATAGAAAGACGAGAGAGAGAGAAATGGAAACAGAAGTGGAATAAATAGAAGGGAATTAGAGAGAGAGAGAGAGCGAGAGAGAGAGAGAGAGCGAGAGAGAGAGAGAGAAAGGAATAAATAGCATGGAAATACAGAAAGACGAGAGAGAGAGAGAGAAAGAGAGGGGGGGGGGGAAGAGATGGAGACAGAGAAGTGGAATATATAGCAGGGTAATAATGAGACCTGATAAAGAAGGGTAGGGAACAGATGATTGGAATAAATAGCGTAATAATGAGAGACCTGATGAGAATGGAAAGAGAGGCGGAAGGTGAAATACACAGAGAGGCAGTAAAGATACTATAGTCGGTTCCATTTCATCTGACACCAAATTGAATCCCTTGCCAACTGATGTCTCTATACTTTATGGAATAATCGGAATGTATTATGTCTCTGCATTGTATAATTACCAAGTTTTCTTCATTGACAACACATTTCGTTTCAAAATGTTCGTAATAAAGGAGTAATTGAGGTAAGGATGTTGTAATTTAGTGTCAGATAATTTGAAATCGAGTATAGAGATTAAACGAGGATGGTTCATAGAGTTTACACTGAAGATGGTATGGGGAGATCTGATAACAGTAGACATCAGTGATAAGTGAAGGATAGAAGGATAAATTAATAGAATATAGATAGAAGAGGGTAAGGAAATATCTGATCATAATCTTATATATTTATTTCACTCACATCACCAAACACCTCGGGATGAAATTAATGAAAGCATGTGATCTTCCCGGGATTCGAACCTGTGTGTTTTTTTTTTTGTTTTTTTTTTTTTTTTTTTTTAAGAGACAATGAACGGAGGAAGGAAAAACAAAGATAAAACAAAAAGGTCCATGTGTCTAAAGGCGTCCTCCATTCATAAAATGTTTGTAACAACTGGATTTAAACTTTTGTAGATTGTAAGTTTGTGGAAAGCAACTCGAGGGAAGTGAATTCCAAAGAGTAGTAGTTCTGGGGATAAATGAATTTTGATAAGCTGAAGTTCTGCATTGTGGAGGAGAAAGTGTAAATTCATGGGTGCTCTCAGCTGCCCTAGTTCTACGGGGAAAGATGTGGAGAGGCGGCACAATTGAAGCAAGTTCCTCGGAACAATTGCTGTGAAAATATCTGTAGAATAATTCAAGGGATGCAACGTGTCTTCGTATGAATAATGTAGGAAGGTCCTGTGTGATTGCAGGGTTATTGATTAATCTAATAACTTTATTTTGAATTTTGTCCAACTGCCTCAATGCAACCACTCCACTTCCACCCCACAGAGGTGAACACTAATCCATCTGAGAACGCACATGACTTTTATATATTACGGCCAACTGCTCGTCAGTGAAGAATTCTCGAACTCTGTACAGGAGTCCCAGTTTTTTAGAGGCATTCTTAGCAATGCTTCTAACATAATGTGTCCAACTCAAGTTAGTAGTTAATGTTACACCGAGAATGTCAATACTAGGGGAAGTGGGAATATTTACATCATTAAAAATATAGATGGGAGTCAGTGGGATTCTGTCGGATAGAAAATTGAATGTACTTGGTTTTCTGTGCATTAAAGGAAACTAGATTCTTTTGTCCCCATTCATTAATTCTAGAAAGGTCCTGGTTCAGAGATATTGCAGTGTTTATTTTTGAATTTATAAGATCGGGTTGGGTGAAAGAATTGGTAAATGTGAAGGAACTGTGGAGTGTTGAGTCATCTGCGTATGGGTTACCACATACAGATCTTAAACACTCTAACCATTACACCATTAAGACAGAAGAGAAAAGGGAAAAAGTGAAGGAAAATAAAGGAGAGAGCTGATAATATTGGATGAGGTCAAGAGAGGAGGTGGTGGTGGTGATGTGATAAAGAGGGTACCGGTATATAAGGGTCAGCGGTGTCTCATAAACGCTGTCGTAATACTCATATCAATCTTGGATCACTAGTGCGGCTCAGATCACCCGAACCTTTATTATAATTATTATGTTCCACTTTTTATAATCCTCGTTTGTTTAATACTTATGCTGCAAGCATATTTTCACTATATTAGGGCTCATTCAGGCACTCCTGAATGATTAAGAAATGTCTGAATTAAATTAAATGTATTCAGCCAAAAACTAGAAGATAGCTTCAAAATGACAGAACGAGCTTCATAACGCGCAGGGTTCATCCGCAGTGCTATCATAGACATCAGTAAGTATTTGCTAAGAATGAGGAATGTCGCGCCACATTTGCCTTTGGCTGTGCTGCATAGGTCTTGCTAGATATGGCTCTCACTCTTCAGTGCACTAGCCGCCGGGCTACAGAGCGGACAGGGGCCTGCAGCTCACTCGCACTCTTTTCCGCACCTTATGCATCGGCAGTGTATGTAATGCTAAACCCCAGAGCCGCATAGGGTGCGTCGCGGTTAATTACTCCGGTACTATGGCACCTAGAGGGCTCAGATTTGTATGGGAACTGCGTAAGTATCCCACACAACAATGCCGATGGTTGAAAACCCTCAAATTCTAGCCCCGTGCGCATGAGCGCGCAACAAACTGTTTTTGTATGTTTTTGCCAACCCATTTCCCCATGTTAATTCTGACTTTCGGTCGCCCCGTAGGACCCCTTAATGACTAAGGGATCGTTTTTTTGTGGTTTTTCCTTCATTTCTAACCCATTTCAGGTGTTTTCTGGAAAACAAATTTTGTTTGCAACCTGCTGGTCCTGGAGTGTACATTTATATTATATTGCTTGGTGCTCAGTGGGTTAAAAGGCTTTTAGGGAATGTAAATTGCATTAAATTGCCAGAACGTTCCTGAACGGGTCCCGTAGCCAAAGGGTTAAGGTGGGCTGAGCATATTTATTTGCTCATTTTGTATATGTTTATTATTTTGTTTAGTTTCCCCGCTAGACCTTCGTCAAGCTTATAATAACACCCGCCCAAGACCCTCCTTCAAGATAAATTTGTAAATTTTCCGATAGAAAAATGTCCCGGCCGAAGGCAGTTTCTCTTAAAATTACAGGAAAAATTCCACCAAAATGGCACATACACATACATATATAAATATGCATATGAATATAAATATATAAATATATAATAAATATATATAAATATAAATATATAAATTTATAATAAATATATATAAATATAAATATATAAATTGATAATAAATATATATAAATGTAAATATATAAATATATAATAAATATATACTGTATAAATATAAATATATATAAGCAGCCACACACGCATGCACAAGTAACCTACACCAACACACAACCCACTACATTCTGGAAGCTCCTTCATATCCTAGTGCACTATTATTATACCTAACCTTACACTGAGCACCACTCCTGCATGTGTTAGTAAGGGGAGATGGAGTGCTTTGCTGGCACCCCCCCCCCCACCCTTATTCCTCATGTTTAGCCCCATTAGTTTTCAGATTTTGAGACGTTCGGCCTATTAGTTGGGCGATTTTAACACCTTTCGCCCCCATTTCTTTGTCAATAATAAGACTTGTTTTGTTTCTATAGGTGTCGAATTTTCGTGGCGAGCGATAGCAAGCCTGTAGTTTAAGAGATACCGGCCTTCGACCGAGACATTTTTCTATTGAAAAATTTACAAAAATTATCTTGAAGAGGGTCTATTTTTGTTTTTTAAGTTTGATGGAAATATAGGGAGGAAACTACATGACATAATAGAAGGTAAAACAAATGTGAAATAAATACGACTATCACCCCTTTAGTGCAGACCGTTCCTACCATGTTTCTGACAACTGTATAATATGTATATATATATATATATATATATATATATATATATATATATATATATATATTATTATGTTCCTTCCAACAACCAACCATACTCCTAAAATCGATTAATGAAATTTACAAACACATGTGGCAGTCCGTGGACTCGAACCCAGGATGCTCACACCGAAAATCAACACCTTATACATCGCACCACGAAGACAGTTAAAGGTTGGTGGACACTGCCTACGATTTATTATGCAACTTCGAATCCTGCATATCAATCTAAGCATGTACACACATCCCAACTGCAACTCACGTAGGCTATGCATATGGAAAGAGCAATTAATGGGGCCTTAACCACTTAGGGAAGTCCTCTCGATAAATTACACCTGAACCAATATCAATTATTATGTTCCTTCCAACAACCAACCATACTCCTAAAAATCGATTAATGAAATTTACAAACACATGTGGCAGTCCGTGGACTCGAACCCAGGATGCTCACACCGAAAATCAACACCTTATACATCGCACCACGAAGACAGTTAAAGGTTGGTGGACACTGCCTACGATTTATTATGCAACTTCGAATCCTGCATATCAATCTAAGCATAAGAACATAAGAACATAAGAAAATGGGAGTCTGCAGAAAGCCGATTGGCCTAAGCAAGACAGATCCCTGTCCCACACAACCCCAGTTCAATTACAAAGCCCAATTATAGGCTCAACACTCTAATACCCTGAGGATCATCTTACCAAAACGGTTAGAGATTAACGCAGGATTATGGGGGTATGCAGAGTGCTGATTGGCCCAACCCGGCTGATCCCGCTTCACACCCAACCCTTCTCGTCCATATGCTTATCCAATTTTATCTTAAAGCTCCCTACCGTTTTAGACCCCACTATAGCACTTGGTAGTCCATTCCACCCATCTACAACTCTGTTACCAAACCAATATTTGCCTATATCTTTTCTGAAACAAAATTTATCTAATTTGAAACCATTGGTTCGAGTTCTTTCGCTAACACTGAGCTTTAGTACATTTGTCATGTCCCCTTTGTTAATCCCACTAACCCACTTGAACACCTCTATCATATCCCCTCTAACTCAGCGTCTCTCTAACGAATGTAAACCTAATTTCTTCAACCTTTCTTCATACGAAAGATTTCTAATATTATGGATCATTTTTGTCATTCTACGCTGTACTCTCTCCAATGAATCTATGTCCATTCTGAAATAAGGACACCAAAATTGGACAGCATAATCCATATGGGGTCTCACTAATGACAAGTAAAGTTTTAAGATAACATCAGCAGTTCTGTTACTCACACTCCTAGAGATGAACCCGAGAATCCTGTTTGCCTTATTACGAACGCTTATTACACTGTTTTCTAGGCTTCAAATCATTGCTAACAAACACACCTAGATCTTTCTCGCAGTCTGAATTTTCTAATTCTAAATTAGCTAGTTTATATTTAACATTTGTATGCATCTTCCCTATCTTTAATACCTTGCATTTGTCAATGTTAAACTTCATCTGCCAATTTACTGACCATTCATGTAAGGTATCTAGATCCCTTTGGAGGCACTCTATATCGCTATCTGAATCAATTGATCTCCCCATTTTAGTATCGTCTGCGAATTTACTTATCCTACTAGTTATACCTAAATCTATGTCATTTATGTATATAAGAAACAACAGGGGACCTAATACCGATCCATGGGGGAAACCACTTTTGACTGCTCCCCACTCTGACTTGGTACCATTTATTCTGACTCTCTGTTTCCTGCCAATTAGCCATGACCTAATCCATCCCAACAACGATCCTCCTATTCCATGTGCCTCAACCTTTCTCATCAATCTCTCATGAGGGACTCTGTCGAAAGCTTTACTGAAATCTAAATAAATAATATCATATGACTTGTCACTATCTACTGCTTCATATACCTCTGAGAAAAAGCTAAGCAAATTAGTAAGGCAAGAACGTCCCTGAGTGAATCCATGCTGAGAAGAATTTATTAAGTTAAATTTGTCTAAGTGGCTTCTAATTTTCCTAGCAATAATAGACTCTAGCAACTTTCCTATGGTTGATGTGAGACTAATGGGACGGTAATTGGATGCTATCGATTTATCACCTTTTTTGAAGATCGGAACTACATTTGCAAGCTTCAATCAAGCATGTACACACATCCCAACTGCAACTCACGTAGGCTATGCATATGTGAATGGAAAGAGCAATTAATGGGGCCTTAACCACTTAGGGAAGTCCTCTCGATAAATTACTCCTGAACCAATATCAATTATTATGTTCCTTCCAACAACCAACCATACAGTATATATATATATATATATAGTACATGTATGCTTGCACGCACAAATATCTGTAGACATTACTGTGATGCCCTGATTTTATTCAGGATTAACGATTGCGTAGGTGAGTTCTGCAAAACTGGAATATCTGAATGCCTGAATATGTTAAAAGCCGAACTAGTGATCAGCTTGCAAAACAACACGAGAGAGCTACTGGATTTGGGAATGACAAATCAGTGTTTTTTGTGTTCTAAGTCAATCAGTAAGCTTCCATTCTTCCACTGGCATGGTCTGAAAGCATTGTTGCTTTGACATAAATTATGCAATATTGATTGATAATTTCAAGTAAATCAGCTGGTAAATAGTGATTTACCCTGGCTCCGGACACAAATCAACTCGGTCCCTGGTCTTTTTGCTATCATAAAACGATTGATTCTTTAAATAACTTGAATAAGCAATCCATAGCCAACCATATCATAGCCTACGCTGTTTTAAATTGGGATAGGCCTATGCTTATCCACTTATTCCGACAATAATAGTAAGAAATCATAAAAGAAAGGGTCGGTGATGTAATTTCCCTGAATACAAATGTTCGTTTATATTCCATTCGTGTCATTCATAAAGAAATTGAAGAACCTAATCAATCTAGTTTGGGATAAGGTAGGATAGTTGTCCTCTCTGATGATGTAGGGATCAATTTTATTTGTAGTCGTTGCCTTTGTCCAGTGGAAGAATGAAATTATATTAATCGAAAAACAGGATGAAATAATAAAGTATATATATTGAGTATGTTGTTTTTATTTGTCCTTGATATGTATATACAGCTAAGGTCATATGGTTAGCGTGCATTATTGCATGGGATGAAATTTATGTAATATTTAAATAGCAATTAATGCATCCATTTAATTTATTTTGGTGACGAGTTAAAACAATAGTTTTATGTTATTTTACAGCATAATATATATATATATATATATATATATATATATATATATATATATATATATATATATATATATATATATATATATATATAGTTCGTTCATGTCAGATAACATTACTTTTTAGTACATAGATGTTGTAACAGGTTAAATTAGAGGCTACATAATGTAGGTCTTGCCATTACGTCAAATTTGTGATTACTATACAGTACTGTGGAGTCCACTAATGAAAGAGAAGTGCGATCCCGTAGATTTTATTCACTATTAGTTCTGGAGAGCAACAACAGATGGCGTTGTTTTATGGTGGCATTTGGCAGCCTTTAGGAGCACGATTTTATTAGTACATTAGATAGGATGTTTCCCATCTCCCGGTAAGTATACAATCTCTGCTTTCTACCTATGAACCAATATATTTCACGCTACTGTACCTAACTCACCCTCCCCACATTGTACCTTGGAGTTAAGTAGTGATAACATCGTGCTTTGCGCTACTGTGACAATGAGTGAAGGTAATCAAGACGAGGCAAGGCAGGTCACAAAAATAGAGGGACAGAGGCATGGTTCAGTGGTGTATGTTTCTGATGACCAAGCTTATGTCAAGGATCGCCAGTGCAATGACAAGCTCCTTGGTCGTGCCCACATCAACCTGGAGAACAACACTGTGATGTTGGCCAAAGACCACAACCATGGCCTCCTGGCGAGTTACATCCAGCAGTTGGAGCTAAAATCTTCTATGAAACATGCAATGAAGAATGACCCAACACAGAATGCCAGGCAAGTACTTAGTGTTTACTATATAGCCAGAAGGGCACTCAGAGAGAGCATACTTCCACGTAGGCATATTGATTGGAGTGTATGTCTTCCTATCCTCTACAAAATGTAATGGTTTCATCATAGTACTCAAAGCAGATAATAAGGTTTCGCCTCTGTTGAGTAAAATTGTCCACAGTCCACACACACACACACGTACACATTGCACGCGCGTCAGTGCAAGTTAACATTGGAAGCTATTTCCTTTTTCCACTTGATTAATCGTGTAATCCATGCCATTAAATTGTTGATGTGTGTGTGTGTGTATCGCTGATGATAATAATATACGTTGCTATTTTACTATTCCTCAAATTCTGTATCACTGGGGAACTAAATCATGTTAAAATTCCTGAGAGACCCTTCTTAAGATTAACATAATTGCTTATTGTATTATTCCAGAAGAGGTATTTATCAAGGAAACTGGCCCACTTTTATTTCGTGTTTTTTTTTTGGTTTTAGCTAGTTTTCATCAGTGGTTGTCATTAATTAGAATCTCCGGAAAAACCGTTTTCAATTACTGTGCAAAAGTTAATATTTACCTCCTGGTATCCACAGCCAAAGCTGAAGATTGCGGTGTAAATACCGTAGACTTTTTTTTTTTTTTTTTTTTTTTTTTTTTGGGCGACCGTCAATCTTTTATTAATTAAATACCAAACCAGCGGGGGTGTGGGGGCGGCAGCCCCGACCTAATATACTAGGTTAGGTTAGGTAAGGTTGTTAGGTTAGGCTAATATTGCCCCTTATTTTCGTCTTTTACCCCTCAATTTCCCTGTACTTCATAGCCCTCCCCACTATCGGGGGCCGGGGGCCGTATCTTAAGATTGTTGGATAATGGGGAAAACTTTTTTTCCGGAGATTCTACTTAATGACAACTACTGTATAATGATGAAAACTAGCTAAAACCAAACAAAAAAAATCACGAAATAAAAGCGGGCCAGTTTCCTTGATATTTTCCCAGAAGAGGCTACGGTACGGTACGTATTACCGAAACTACCACCAATTATTTCTGGTAGCATTCAAGGAGACTACATCAGGACTCTTCTTCTTCTTCTTCTTACCTCTGACCGGGTATAAGCTATCCTAGTGTTTACTAGCCTATACCCCTTTGATAGGACATTAGCCTAACCTAACAACCTTACCTAACCTATCCGAGTATTATGGGTGGGGGCTGCCGTCCCCACACCTCCGCTATTAGACATCTTGGACAGATCTTTGGTGTATTTTTCTGTGAAAAGCGTATTTTATCAATTTGTCAATAACGAAAATCCTCCATGCGGACTATATGGAGAAAAATATGGCGAATCTGTTGGTGCCTATTTTCCCTAATAAATTGTTTCTAATAAGGCGGATGCAGTGTCCTTGAAGATTATCTTATTTCTCAATATTTGAAGGCTATTATAGGGTAAATCTACAGTTATACTACCCCTCCCCCACTATCCCCAACCACCTCCCCCCTTCAAAACACGCCTTTTAGCGTGTTTTTGGATGGTTCAGCAGACGCAGAAACTGGAAAAAAACTTATTTTGATAACAAATTATCACCAACCAGATACAAGTTTTTCAGGTAATTTGTTGTTGTTTTTTATATTTTACTTGATAGACAGTGTTGTTTAATACCGAGGACCGTCGCATTTTAGTATTTTTTAACATTAGCCTAACCTAACTTAACCTAACCTAACCGAAAACTAACCTGTCTCGCGACGGACAGTCCAGTTTGAGAAAATTGTCATTTCATTTATTAGGCCACATTTTTTTGCTATTGGCCTGTCCGGTTCACCTATGTTAGGCAACATTTCGGACAGGACAGAAACTATCCTGTCCGAAAAATGAATCCTGTCATTTTGGTCACGCATCAGCCCTCACTACGTTGCCTATCGTACCAAATTTTAGGCAGGGTCAGACTCGAGCAAAACTATCCTGTCCGAAAATTGAAAATTCAAACTATCCTGTCCGTAAATGTATAACTGCACTCTGAAGTCAGAGATACATGGTTTTAAGGCCAGATGTATCCAATTTGATTTCCTTAACAAGTTGTTAGTGGGGAACAAAAAAAAAAAAAATAAAAAAAAAATAAAAAATAAATAAAAAAAAAATAAAAAAAAATAACAAAAAAAAAAAAAGTTACAAACAAAACAAAAAACACCAAAAACAAAGAAAACAAAAATGAAAAGGGGGGATTGGGCCTGAGTAAATAGATAGATAAATAGATATAATGCAATGGCATGCATCCCAAACTTCTAAATCATCTAAATCTCCAATAAGTTGATCTAAACTCCAAAATAAGGCATAACAAACTGGACTCCAGCTCAGATTAGGAATCAACAGCGAAATGTACATATGGAAGTACAAGTCTGTGATAATAGTAATAGTTTCGGTAAAAAGTGAGTGTTAAGACCGTATATGAAGCCATCTACTAAGGTCTCCAATCAATGATCTCTGGTACTAGTGCTCAATGATCTCTTTGAAACCGGAACTTGAATTTGCCTTTAGGTAACAAAGTGAGCTGAAAGTTATGTTTTGGTCTTAACCTAGCTCACTTTTCTTAGGCAAATTCATGCCTCATGAGAGGGAAAACCATATGTCTTTCATTTGGGCACTGGTACACCCATTTCATGTGTACTTTTCAATGCTGATTCCAAATCTGCCATCAGAATGTCGATATCTCCAAAATTCATCTAGATATAGCATGAATTTGCCTTTAGGTGACAAAGAGAGCCAGATTAGGTAACAAATTTTGGTCAGGAAAGCTTTCACTATGGACTGGACAGTTACAATTTATGTTCCCAGTATGTATTTTGACACCAACATTGTCTCTTAGGGCAAAAATGGCAGAAATAGGACTAGCTTTACCAGAACTTGGCATTAGGAGTAGAATTTGATGCTTATTCCAAATCTGGTGTCCAATTTTTAATAAGTAGGCAATTGGAAGAGATGGCGCCAAATAAGTGTTAAAGAAATGAAGAAATTGGCAATATTTCCTTTCTATGAAGATTAATTCAATTTGTAAGTGCATTTCTGAAATCAGCATCAAATTCTCCTCCCATTGCAAAGTTCTGGCTATGCTAGCCCTATTTCTGCCAGTTTTGCCTTGAGAGCCAATGTTGGAGATGCTTAGGGAACATTTCTTGGCTCAGTTCAGTCCGAAAATGCTATGTAGCCCATTCTTTCAAGAGACTTGTAATCTCCAGATCACTATCTAGTTGAAATCTCTTCTCACAATGTTCCCTAACATACGTATTACGGACAGGCCAGTTTCAAGATGACGTTCCCTAAAAAACTGTCCTATCCATAGAATAGGCAGATATAGGGCTAGCTACACCAGAACTTTTTATTAGGAGTAGAATTTGATGCTGATTTCAAAAATGCATTCGGAAATTGGATTGCTCTGACAATTTAATACAAATACCAAAATCAATGAAAACTATCCTGTCCGAAATGCCATTTCGGACTGAATTGAGCCAAGAAATGTTCCCTAAGCATCTCCCATATTGGCTCTTAAGGCAAAACTGGCAGAAATAGGTCTAGCATAGCCAGAACTTTGCAATGGGAGGAGAATTTGATGCTGATTTCAAAAAGGCACTTACAAATTGAATTAATCTTCATAGAAAGGAAATATTGCCAATTTCTTCATTTCTTTAACACTTATTTGGCTCCATCTCTTCCAATTGCTTACTTATTAAAACTTGGACACCATATTTGGAATACGCATCAAATTACATTCCTAATGCCCAGCTCTGGTAAAGCTAGTCCTATTTCTGCCATTTTTACCCTAAGAGCCAATGTTGGAGATGCTTAGGGAACATTTCATGGCTCAGTTCAGTCCGAAAATGGCATTTCGGACAGGATAGTTTTCCTTGATTTTGGTATTTGTACTAAATTGTCAGAGCAATCCAATTTCTGAATGCATTTTTGAAATCAGCACCAAATTCTACTCCTACTGCAAAGTTCTGGTGAAGCTAGCCCTATATCTGCCTATTCTATGGATAGGACAGTATTTTAGGGAACGTCATCTTGAAACTGGCCTGTCCGTAATACATAATTGTTAGGGAACATTGTGAGAAGAGATTTCAACTAGATAGTGATCTGGAGACTGCAACTCTCTTGAAAGAGTGATCTACATAGCATTTTCGGACTGAACTTAGCAAGGAAATGTTCCCTAAGCATCTCCAACTTTGGCTCTCAAGGCATAACTGGCAGACATAGGGCTAGCATAGCCAGCACTTTGCAATGGGAGGAGAATTTGATGCTGATTTCAAAAAGGCACTTACAAATTGAATTAATCTTCATAGAAAGGAAATATTGCCAATTTCTTCATTCTTTAACAATTATTTGGCTCCATCTCTTCCAATTGCTTACTTATTAAAACTTGGATACCATATTTGGAATAAGCATCAACATATCTTCCTAATGCCAAGCTCTGGTAAAGCTAGTCCTATTTCTGCCATTTTTGCCCTAAGCGCCAATGCTGGAGATGCTTAGGGAACATTTCATGGCTCAGTTCAGTCCGAAAATGGCATTTCGGACAGGATAGTTTTGCTTGATCTTGTTATGTGGAACAAGCCATTAGAACAATCAAATTTCTGAATGCATTTTTGGAATCAGCATCAAATTCTACTCCTAATGCAAGGTTTTGGTGAAGCTAGCCCAATGTCAGCCAATTGTACAGATAATATTAAAGTTATGTTTCCTTTTCAATATGTAGTAAGTAAGACATGACGTTCCCTAAACCATATCACATCTGTAAGATAGGCAGAAATAGGGCGAGCTTTACCAACACTTTGCACTAGGAGTAGAATTTGATGCTGATTTCAAAAATGCATTCAGAAATTGGATTGCTCTGATAATTTAATACAAATACCAAAATCAATGAAAACTATCCTGTCCGAAATGCCATTTCGGACTGAACTGAGCCAAGAAATGTTCCCTAAGCATCTCCAATATTGGCTCTTAAGGCAAAACTGGCAGAAATAGGTCTAGCATAGCCAGAACTTTGCAATGCGAGGAGAATTTGATGCTGATTTCAAAAAGGCACTTACAAATTGAATTAATCTTCATAGAAAGGAAATATTGCCAATTTCTTCATTTCTTTAACACTTATTTGGCTCCATCTCTTCCAATTGCTTACTTATTAAAACTTGGGCACCATATTTGAAATAAGCATCAAATTACCTTCCTAATGCCCAGCTCTGGTAAAGCTAGTCCTATTTCTGCCATTTTTGCCCTAAGAGCCAATGTTGGAGATGCTTAGGGAACATTTCATGGCTCAGTTCAGTCCGAAAATGGCATTTTTACAGGATAGTTTTCCTTGATTTTGGTATTTGTATTAAATTGTCAGAGCAATCCAATTTCTGAATGCATTATTGAAGTCAGCACCAAATTCTACTCCTACTGCAAAGTTCTGGTGAAGCTAGCCCTATATCTGCCTATTCTATGGATAGGACAGTATTTTAGGGAACGTCATCTTGAAACTGGCCTGTCCGTAATACATAATTGTTAGGGAACATTGTGAGAAGAGATTTCAACTAGATAGTGATCTGGAGACTGCAACTCTCTTGAAAGAGTGATCTACATAGCATTTTCGGACTGAACTTAGCAAGGAAATGTTCCCTAAGCATCTCCAACTTGGCTCTCAAGCATAACTGGCAGACATAGGGCTAGCATAGCCAGCACTTTGCAATGGGAGGAGAATTTGATGCTGATTTCAAAAAGGCACTTACAAATTGAATTAATCTTCATAGAAAGGAAATATTGCCAATTTCTTCATTCTTTAACAATTATTTGGCTCCATCTCTTCCAATTGCTTACTTATTAAAACTTGGATACCATATTTGGAATAAGCATCAAAATATCTTCCTAATGCCAAGCTCTGGTAAAGCTAGTCCTATTTCTGCCATTTTTGCCCTAAGCGCCAATGTTGGAGATGCTTAGGGAACATTTCATGGCTCAGTTCAGTCCGAAAATGGCATTTCGTACAGGATAGTTTTGCTTGATCTTGTTATGTGGAACAAGCCATTAGAACAATCAAATTTCTGAATGCATTTTTGGAATCAGCATCAAATTCTACTCCTAATGCAAGGTTTTGGTGAAGCTAGCCCAATGTCAGCCAATTGTACAGATAATATTAAAGTTATGTTTCCTTTTCAATATGTAGTAAGTAAGAGATGACGTTCCCTAAACCATATCACATCTGTAAGATAGGCAGAAATAGGGCGAGCTTTACCAACACTTTGCACTAGGAGTAGAATTTGATGCTGATTTCAAAAATGCATTCAGAAATTGGATTGCTCTGATAATTTAATACAAATACCAAAATCAATGAAAACTATCCTGTCCGAAATGCCATTTCGGACTGAACTGAGCCAAGAAATGTTCCCTAAGCATCTCCAATATTGGCTCTTAAGGCAAAACTGGCAGAAATAGGTCTAGCATAGCCAGAACTTTGCAATGCGAGGAGAATTTGATGCTGATTTCAAAAAGGCACTTACAAATTGAATTAATCTTCATAGAAAGGAAATATTGCCAATTTCTTCATTTCTTTAACACTTATTTGGCTCCATCTCTTCCAATTGCTTACTTATTAAAACTTGGACACCATATTTGAAATAAGCATCAAATTATCTTCCTAATGCCCAGCTCTGGTAAAGCTAGTCCTATTTCTGCCATTTTTGCCCTAAGAGCCAATGTTGGAGATGCTTTGGGAACATTTCATGGCTCAGTTCAGTCCGAAAATGGTATTTTTACAGGATAGTTTTCCTTGATTTTGGTATTTGTATTAAATTGTCAGAGCAATCCAATTTCTGAATGCATTATTGAAGTCAGCACCAAATTCTACTCCTACTGCAAAGTTCTGGTGAAGCTAGCCCTATATCTGCCTATTCTATGGATAGGACAGTATTTTAGGGAACGTCATCTTGAAACTGGCCTGTCCGTAATACATAATTGTTAGGGAACATTGTGAGAAGAGATTTCAACTAGATAGTGATCTGGAGACTGCAACTCTCTTGAAAGAGTGATCTATATAGCATTTTCGGACTGAACTTAGCATGGAAATGTTCCCTAAGCATCTCCAACATTGGCTCTCAAGGCAAAACTGGCAGACATAGGGCTAGCATAGCCAGCACTTTGCAATGGGAGGAGAATTTGATGCTGATTTCAAAAAGGCACTTACAAATTGAATTAATCTTCATAGAAAGGAAATATTGCCAATTTCTTCATTCTTTAACAATTATTTGGCTCCATCTCTTCCAATTGCTTACTTATTAAAACTTGGATACCATATTTGGAATAAGCATCAAAATATCTTCCTAATGCCAAGCTCTGGTAAAGCTAGTTCTAATTCTGCCATTTGTGCCCTAAGCGCCAATGTTGGAGATGCTTAGGGAACATTTCATGGCTCAGTTCAGTCCGAAAATGGCATTTCGGACAGGATAGTTTTGCTTGATCTTGTTATGTGGAACAAGCCATTAGAACAATCAAATTTCTGAATGCATTTTTGGAATCAGCATCAAATTCTACTCCTAATGCAAGGTTTTGGTGAAGCTAGCCCAATGTCAGCCAATTGTACAGATAATATTAAAGTTAGGTTTCCTTTTCAATATGTAGTAAGTAAGAGATGACGTTCCCTAAACCATATCACATCTGTAAGATAGGCAGAAATAGGGCGAGCTTTACCAACACTTTGCACTAGGAGTAGAATTGGATGCTGATTTCAAAAATGCATTCAGCAATTGGATTGCTCTGATAATTTAATATAAATACCAAAATCAAGTAA
This sequence comes from Paralithodes platypus, assembly GCA_032716605.1. Lineage (NCBI taxonomy): Eukaryota > Metazoa > Arthropoda > Malacostraca > Decapoda > Lithodidae > Paralithodes > Paralithodes platypus. The sequence continues at coordinate 3,588,466 of CM064551.1, forward strand.
AACTATCCTGTCCGAATGTCATTTTCGGTCTGAACTGAGCCAAGAAATGTTCCCTAAGCATCTAATGCTGATCCATGGTACCATTTATACGATTATCTCTGTTAGGTATCTAGATCTCATAGTTTCGTGGCCAGATTCTGGTTCATCATCGAATTCTACCTATATGGGTCATATCTGATTCGTGGTTAGGCAATAAATTTCTAGATTAGTATAAATAATTCAGGTATCTGAAGATATATCCGCTTGAAATTTTGAGTAATTACTAAACATGTCATTATGCAACGGAAAAGCTAATAATATGCTTGGAATAATGTTTACAAAGTGGGGTTTACTCCTGGTGAGGTGAGGTTAGGTTAGGTTCAAACATTTCACAGGAAGATAACTTTAGGTTGCCAGTGTCCGTTTCCTGTTATTTAATTTAAGTTAGGTTAAATAAATTGAAAAGGATATTAAATAATGATATTACACACTTAATTTTACAATAATAAAAAACTATCCTGTCCGTCGTTAATTATTTTGGTCATTGTTGCCTAAGAATCCGACAAAAGTGTCCAGTTTGGGCTTCCGGACAGGCCAGTTCCCTATGAATAATAAAATATTCCATTGGGTGGCCAAATCCAGACATAGAGTTTTTGCGATTGTACAGTTGAAAAGTACTCTGGAAGTAGCATATACCTTGTTATTTTCGTTAATATATGACTTTAAATAGAACAGGAAGAAAGCCCTCAATAAATGGTCCATGACAAAGGTTCTGTCCGGTTTCGGTCAGGATAGTTACATGATAACTGTATATAAGTTTCGGACAGAACCCGCTCACTGCTGCCTATCGTCCCTGGAAAAAAGTGAGCCGGTACGATTGCATGAAAACTTTTGATATATTATAGAATGTTATTGCAGAAATGAATTCTACAGCTCATGTTACCCCTTGTACCAGAATATCAGGTTCAAACACTATCAGAAAATTGAGTTATGAGGGAATTGTCATTTTGTCCCTATGAAGGTGTGACTCTGAGTGGCCGCTCACCTTGAGTTGGCTCACACTATTTTCCAAAAATCTCAGTTAGAGATAAGGTGGCTCAATGAAACTTGGAGGGCATGTAGTCTGTGGGTCGTGACACAACATATCGAAATTTCAATTCAAAACTCCTTAATTGAAGGTTTTTATGGGCCTCCCCAAAATTTGGTTTCTTGAGGTAAAATCTGGGGGCACAAAATTTTGTTGACCAAGTGTAGTGTTCATATGTCTTCAATTCACCGGTTAACTGCCTAGTGCATCTGTAAGTACTACGTTGTCCACATATTCATCCATGTTTTCGTGTTCCTATGACATCGGGAAGTGGGTGAAAAAATAGAATAAAGTTAGAGCGATTGAGCGATCTGGCATGACCGTGTTCCCTGTCAATTTTAAGACTCCCTTTAGACCCCCGAAATGATTCCAGATGGCAAAATGAGTTTCTTCGGACATCCTAATTCCATTCACCCGTTACTCATGCAAAAGTCAGACAGGCCAGGTGTCATATTTCCCTAAGGCAAACTGGCACGTCCCGCAACCGGTCTAAACCCATCTCACGTTCCCTGTTTATGGGTGCGTGAAAAAGCCCCCCTCAACCCATCCTGTATCCAAAGGAAAAAAAAACAAAATGTATATTTACTCTGATAATGACTTACATCTGAGTGTTTTAACCCTCCCGCATCCAGCAACTTAATTATCTAACTTACGGTAAGACCTTCTCTAATTTGCCATGAAATATCAGGCTGGGCGAGTTTTCAAAGCCTTGTGTTTTTCTGTATTTTCATCCACCAGAATGCTGTTTATTGTGATGTATCATATGTCAATGGAAAGAGGAATATTTATAGTACATGATAAAACAAAACAAAATGTAAATAAATCTAAATATGAAAGTGTAAATGAGTCCGGAATACAATTATTTCCCATGCAATTGTCTTCACACCGTCCTAGCTCTAAATTGTGAGTGATGACCATATATTTGTTTTGCTCAAATAATAGTATTTTTTCTCCTCTTTCCCAATCTGAAAACAGAAATTGTTTATCTTCAATAGTTCTCAAGCAGTGACCGAAAAAGAAAAAAAAAATGATTTTGATTGATATGGTTTATAACATTTTCGATTTATTTCGTTGCTACGAAGTGTATGTTTTTAAATTTAGGTTGTATGAATTCGGCAAATAATACTGATGAGTATAAAACAAACTAGAAGTTCCTAGGACAAATACTTTTTGCGCTATGAATATTTGAAATGAAGAGCCAAAATGCGAATATTTACGCTTCACCCGTCTCTTTTCCGCCGATGATAACCGGGTTCCGAGCTGTTCCCCACCTCGGCATTGGTTTATTTGCTCGGATACGTATATAACTGTTTATATCACCGTCATCGGAAAATTATGCTCTTTCTAATGGTGAAAACAAAAATAATATAGCGTTATTGGTTCGCGAGCTATGCGCAATTGTTTCCATGCACTCCTATTGTTTTGTAAATAAATAAGAATGTTTTTACAGATGTTTATCTTTGCCACAATATACAACACTTTCATATAATTTTCCTTGCCAATAATTGTATAATGTTCATAGAAGACATGTCAGTCATGAAGGTTGTCAATTTTACTTACCTGATAGGGCCACAACCCTTTCCAACGAGAAGGGAAATGGCTCCTGGGTTGACACTGAAAAAACAAAACAAGAAAGCCAGGTTATCATCAAGTAATACATTCAGAAATAATTCTATTGTACACACAAATAAAGTATATAAATATATAAATATATCTATATATATATATATATATATATATATAATTATATATATATATATATATATATAATATATATATAATATATATATATATATATATATATATATATATATACAATGTGTCAAACAAAATATAATGAATGGTAACAAAAATGTGTGTATGTGTGTGTGGGTATATATATATATATATATATACTGTATATACAAGATGTCATAAATATATATATATATATATATATATATATAAATACAAGGTGTCATAAATATAGATATAAATATATATATATATATATGTTAGTAAAGCCAGGTAATAAATTTTCTTTAATACATACGAGGTTGAAAGAAATGGCAATTTCTGCGTTGGAAATTTTATTATTCAAAGTTTCCAGGTCTCTGATGAATTTTCGCTGGGTGGCAGGAAGTAGATGAAGGAGATGAGCAAAATTCATGGTGGTACAGGGTTACATAAATGTACATGATGATACAGGATATACGACGCGTTTCACTGGACAACCAGCATTATCAAGTAAGGAAGGAATGATATAAAAGGTAAACAGGAAGGGTATATATAGAGGGTGGAGGATCAGAGGAGGCGGAAAACAGGGGGCAAAAGTCTGCTATTGGTGGAAGCGTAAATTAGGAGAGAGAAAGGGGTTAACCGCTTCACGCATGCGCACTGGATGCGGGATGGTGGTCAGTAGGGGGGGTCGAAGCTGATTGGCTGCGTGTCGAGGGGCGTGGCCTAAGTTGTGTGGCGCCTGCAGAAGACGAAGCTGAAGGAGGTAGCGCGGGGGGCTGCGTCAAGGGCACCGGGGGGCGAGGAGGGGTGTTAGGTCCTGTAGGGTAGTGCCTTTTGGCAGAAGGAAGGATCTGAAGGTCCAGAGTTTGGTTGTTGATGTTGGGATGTAAGGCTTGGATATATAAAGCTTCGAGTATAGGTAATCTCCTTGGGTCACTTTCTTTATCGAGTATGGTGGTGTTTCTCTAACTCGTTGCGTGTGAGGTGAGGGTGGTTAGGGGTGAGATAGTGGTCTTTGATGGCTCCAGCCTGAAGGTGAAGAGTTAACCGACGTGAAAGACGAGTCTGCGTCATACCAATATAGGAATGAGGTCCACAGTCCTCATAATTACAGGTATGTTGGTAAATGACGTGATCGTCGGTCATCGGGCTCTTTATCTTGGTGGAGGCTGGTTTGTTGCGGAGAACGAGGTTGGAGGTCTTGGGGGATTTGTAATAAATTATTAATTTGATTTTGTTTTCCGGGTTGGTTGGGTGGACATGCTTGGAGATTATTTCTTTTAAGACAGCCTCGTCATTTTTGTGTTCAGAGGACATGTAATTGCGGTAGAAGATCTTAATTTCATTGGGGGGGTCAATGTTGGGAGGGCTTTGGGTGTACCATTTTTCAAGATGGTGGTTGATGGTGCTGGAGATGTCGGAGTTGGAGTATCCGTTATTTACTAAAACTTGGGATGTCGTGCAAATCAAGGACCTCCACGAACTACAGGAACTCCAGCGTCGCTTCATGACCTCCTCCGGACTTAACTTCACCTTTGAAAAATCTAACAATGGACAACTCCCCTTCCTCGACATCCTCGTAGCTCTGAACGACCATGGGTTCAAAACCACCGTCTACATTAAACCTACTAACACAGGACAATGCCTCAACGGCGATAGTGAATGCCCCCGCCGTTATCTTCTATCCTCCATCTCCGCCTATGTTAGGAGAGCCCTCACGCACTGCTCTACCTGGGCCGACACCCACCATGAACTAGAAAGACTATCCCAAGTTTTAGTAAATAACGGATACTCCAACTCCGACATCTCCAGCACCATCAACCACCATCTTGAAAAATGGTACACCCAAAGCCCTCCCAACATTGACCCCCCCAATGAAATTAAGATCTTCTACCGCAATTACATGTCCTCTGAACACAAAAATGACGAGGCCGTCTTAAAAGAAATAATCTCCAAGCATGTCCACCCAACCAACCCGGAAAACAAAATCAAATTAATAATTTATTACAAATCCCCCAAGACCTCCAACCTCGTTCTCCGCAACAAACCAGCCTCCACCAAGATAAAGAGCCCGATGACCGACGATCACGTCATTTACCAACATACCTGTAATTATGAGGACTGTGGACCTCATTCCTATATTGGTATGACGCAGACTCGTCTTTCACGTCGGTTAACTCTTCACCTTCAGGCTGGAGCCATCAAAGACCACTATCTCACCCCTAACCACCCTCACCTCACACGCAACGAGTTATAGAAACACACCACCATACTCGATAAAGAAAGTGACCCAAGGAGATTACCTATACTCGAAGCTTTATATATCCTTACATCCCAACATCAACAACCAAACTCTGGACCTTCAGATCCTTCCTTCTGCCAAAAGGCACTACCCTACAGGACCTAACACCCCTCCTCGCCCCCCGGTGCCCTTGACGCAGCCCCCGCGCTACCTCCTTCAGCTTCGTCTTCTGCAGGCGCCACACAACTTAGGCCACGCCCCTCGACACGCAGCCAATCAGCTTCGACCCCACCTACTGACCACCATCCCGCATCCAGTGCGCATGCGTGAAGCGGTTAACCCCTTTCTCTCTCCTAATTTACGCTTCCACCAATAGCAGACTTTTGCCCCCTGTTTTCCGCCTCCTCTGATCCTCCACCCTCTATATATACCCTTCCTGTTTACCTTTTATATCATTCCTTCCTTACTTGATAATGCTGGTTGTCCTGTGAAACGCGTCATATATCCTGTATCATCATGTACATTTATGTAACCCTGTACCACCATGAATTTTGCTCATCTCCTTCATCTACTTCCTGCCACCCAGCGAAAACTCATCAGAGACCTGGAAACTTTGAATAATAAAATTTCCAACGCAGAAATTGCCATTTCTTTCAACCTCGTATGTATTAAAGAAAATTTATTACCTGGCTTTACTAACATAAAACTTCACGAGAATGCCAGACATCGCACCAGCACCCTCCAGTTTCGTGAAGAACTGGTGAAGGACCAAATAATTGAAAAACGAGAGCTCGCCAACAACCTTCGTAAAGAACGAGATGCTCTTCTACGGATTTGGGAAGACGAAACCCCTCCAGACCACCTCAAAGCCGAAATCAACACAGCCCTCGAACAACTCCTTGAACAACACAGAAGACAAGCCGAAAACACAACCATAAAAAGCTTGCCCGTCTTTATGGCGGAAACTTAAAACTTCCCAAACCAACAAAAGGATATATAAACCTTACTAACACCATTCTGACCCTGGACCAAGAAGACCTCCTCTACAAAGGCCTCAACTGCCACTACAGCTCCAAACCTGGCCCCCACCGGAAACGCCTAGAAACGGAAATCCTCCTGGACGACATCCTACGACTCAAGAAGGATGGCAAGGTCACCACTACTCCCGCCCTACAACCTACTCTCCTCGCTGAAGCCGCCAAAACCAGAGGAACTCACCATAGCAAAATACTCAACAAACAACACTTCCAAGCTGCCAAACTATTAAGAGACAACCCCAACATCATCATCCGTCGTGCGGATAAAGCTTCCTGCCTCGTGATCCATGACAAGGAGGAATATCTTAGAAAAATGGACGTCATCTTAAGTGACAACACTAAATTTAAAAAGATCACCCGCAACCCAACCGACGAAATCAAACGTATTGCCAACACCACCATCACCGCCATCAACGCCAAACAAGGAGGGATCCACCTTAAAAAACTCGTCGGAGAATACACCCCTGGTTATGCGTACGGAACCATCAAAACACACAAACCTGGGAACCCCCTCCGCCCCATCATCTCCCAGATCCCCACTGCCACCTACCAGATCGCCAAGGCCCTGAACAACCTCCTCACCCCCTACGTGCCCAGCCAATTCAACCTTAACTCAGCCCACGATTTCTTGGAAATTTTACGAGACGCCCCCCGTAACAACAACCACACTATCGCCTCTCTCGACGTAGAAAGCCTGTTCACCAACGTGCCAGTGGATAGGACCATTGACATGATTCTACGTCGAATTTATCATTGCCCTGATACACCTACACTGGACATCCCGGAGAAGGCCCTGAAAACACTACTGGAGCTATGTACCAAGGAGGCCCCCTTCCTTTGCCCCCGGGGCAACATGTACAAGCAGATAGACGGTGTGGCGATGGGCAGCCCCCTAGGAGTTCTTTTTGCGAACTTTTTCATGGGTACCATCGAGGAAGAGCTCCTAGCTGCCCAACGACCTGCCGTCTACTGTAGATACGTGGATGACATCTTCGTGCAAATCAAGGACCTCCACGAACTACAGGAACTCCAGCGTCGCTTCATGACCTCCTCCGGACTTAACTTCACCTTTGAAAAATCTAACAATGGACAACTCCCCTTCCTCGACATCCTCGTAGCTCTGAACGACCATGGGTTCAAAACCACCGTCTACATTAAACCTACTAACACAGGACAATGCCTCAACGGCGATTGTGAATGCCCCCGCCGTTATCTTCTATCCTCCATCTCCGCCTATGTTAGGAGAGCCCTCACGCACTGCTCTACCTGGGCCGACACCCACCATGAACTAGAAAGACTATCCCAAGTTTTAGTAAATAACGGATACTCCAACTCCGACATCTCCAGCACCATCAACCACCATCTTCAAAAATGGTACACCCAAAGCCCTCCCAACATTGACCCCCCCAATGAAATTAAGATCTTCTACCGCAATTACATGTCCTCTGAACACAAAAATGACGAGGCCGTCTTAAAAGAAATAATCTCCAAGCATGTCCACCCAACCAACCCGGAAAACAAAATCAAATTAATAATTTATTACAAATCCCCCAAGACCTCCAACCTCGTTCTCCGCAACAAACCAGCCTCCACCAAGATAAAGAGCCCGATGACCGACGATCACGTCATTTACCAACATACCTGTAATTATGAGGACTGTGGACCTCATTCCTATATTGGTATGACGCAGACTCGTCTTTCACGTCGGTTAACTCTTCACCTTCAGGCTGGAGCCATCAAAGACCACTATCTCACCCCTAACCACCCTCACCTCACACGCAACGAGTTAGAGAAACACACCACCATACTCGATAAAGAAAGTGACCCAAGGAGATTACCTATACTCGAAGCTTTATATATCCAAGCCTTACATCCCAACATCAACAACCAAACTCTGGACCTTCAGATCCTTCCTTCTGCCAAAAGGCACTACCCTACAGGACCTAACACCCCTCCTCGCCCCCCGGTGCCCTTGACGCAGCCCCCCGCGCTACCTCCTTCAGCTTCGTCTTCTGCAGGCGCCACACAACTTAGGCCACGCCCCTCGACACGCAGCCAATCAGCTTCGACCCCACCTACTGACCACCATCCCGCATCCAGTGCGCATGCGTGAAGCGGTTAACCCCTTTCTCTCTCCTAATTTACGCTTCCACCAATAGCAGACTTTTGCCCCCTGTTTTCCGCCTCCTCTGATCCTCCACCCTCTATATATACCCTTCCTGTTTACCTTTTATATCATTCCTTCCTTACTTGATAATGCTGGTTGTCCAGTGAAACGCGTCGTATATCCTGTATCATCATGTACATTTATGTAACCCTGTACCACCATGAATTTTGCTCATCTCCTTCATCTACTTCCTGCCACCCAGCGAAAACTCATCAGAGACCTGGAAACTTTGAATAATAAAATTTCCAACGCAGAAATTGCCATTTCTTTCAACCTCGCATGTATTAAAGAAAATATATATATATATATATATATATATATATATATATATATATATATATATATACATATATATATATATATATATATATATATATATATATATATATATATATACATATATATATATATATATATATATATATATATATATATATATACATATATATATATATATATATATATATATATATATATATATATACAAGGTGTCAAACCACAGAAATATGCAGATTTCCAAGCCACCCTAGGAGGTACTGCATTTGACTCGTTTTTTTTTAGAGTGGTTTCCCCAGGAGGCCTATATCCACTTAGATGATGAAGGTGGGTAAATGTAGGTGGTTGAATGTCAGTGGGTGAATGTGTGGGTGAATGTCGGTGGGTGAATGTCGGTGGGTAAACGAAGGTGGGTGAATGAAGGTGGGTGAATGAAGGTGGGTGAATGAAGGTGGGTGAATGAAGCCGGGTGAATGAAGAAGAGAAATGGAGAAGAGAAATGAATGAATCAATGAATGAATGATTGCACATGGCTCCTGACTATAGGACACCTGCATTGTGACGATGGAAAAGGTTGAAGCAGTCGTTGACGTCAATGCAGAGGGCAACCGTGCAAGTCGTGCAGCGGAAGCTTGTGTCCTTGCGAATGCCGTTCATTACTTTGCAGTAATAGCAACGGAGTCGCTTCTTGTCCGGAATCCTCTGCCGAGAATGGTCCAAGGCCCTGTTCAACCGGACATGGTTCAGAACAATAGGACGGGGCCTTGAGACAACTCCAGGTCGAGGTCTCCGGACTCGCACCGCTCCTGCTGCTTCCAGTACTGGTGGCGGTTGGTTGGCAGCTTCAAGAGCTGCTTCCCCATCGTCACCAGCAGCAGCTGCATCAGGTGCTAGTACCACGGGGGGTTGAACCAGGACATAGTTTTCCCCCGGGGCAGCAGCATCAGCAGCAGCATCATCTGGTTCTGGTGGTGGGGAGGGTACATCGAGACGTGGTGCCCTCTCAACGCCTCCACCAGGAGCAGCAACAGGAGAGGGTGGAGTGTTGTCAGGAGCAGCAGGGGCTGGGGAGTCTGGATGGTCGTCGTCAGAAGACCCAGATGATCCACCGGGTTGCCGTTGCCTGCGTGCATGCCTCTGTGGCTCACGCTGATCACGCGGCAGATCTTGTGCTCGGTGGACTGGCCTCCCCGACATAGGCCACTCTGCAGGGTTGAAGTGCAGCAAGGAAGTACAGATGCACTCCTGGAAGTCCAGCAAGGTCATCTTCTTCCTTGGGTAGCACTTCCTGTACAGGACATGGGCATTGAAGAGGGCCATTTGGATGAAGTAGAAGGTGATCTTCTTCGTCCACTTGACCGTCCTTCGCTGGATGGGGTAGTACTGGACCATCTGGTCGAAGTGATCCACCCCACCCATGTGGATGTTGTAGTCTTCAACGCAAACAGGTTTTGAAGACCTCCCTCTGTCCACGACGCCACTTACCCTGTTGGTCCTTCTCTTTGAAACTGACAAGCTTCGGGATGGTGTCCTGGTTGTGGAAAGTGGACACCATGTTGACGATGCGCTTGTCTCGCCAAAGTAGGACCATGATTAAGCCGTTGTTCATTGCTAATGTCGCATCGCGTTCAAGCTGTTTTGCTTTAGCAATGTCGCACAACCGCTTAGGAGCTCCTCGTACAAGGCGCAGGGTGCCACACACATAGATGTTGTGTGTGAGCATTTGCTGGCACAGGTCAACTGAGTTGTAATAGTTGTCCATGTACAGCCTGTACCCCTGGCCTCTGAAGGACTCTGTGAGACCCTCCACCGTCTCCTGGAGAGATGTACCCGGACCGGTGTAGACCCGAAAGTCCTACACATAGCCAGTCAACGCCTCTGCCAGGATGTACAGCTTGACACCGTACTTCGTCGGCTTCATTGGGTTGTAAACCTTGAATGAAAGGCGACCCTTCCATCCAAGGCTGCCTTCGTCAAGGGACAGCTTTTCGGAGGGGATGTATGCCAGCTTGAAGCCTTCATGTAAGTATTCCATCACCGTCCGAACCTTCACAAGCCTGTCCTTGTTCTGCCTGCAGACTGCCTTGTTGTTGAAAGCATGGAAATACTTCAACAAGGCTAGAAACTTAGTCCTACTCATCGTTCTCCGAAATACTGGGTAGTCGTGAAGGACAGTTGAACGCCAGTAGTGACTCAGAAAAAGGAAGCTTGGTGATGCCCATGAGGAAGTACAGGCCAAGGAATTTGGCCATTTCCTCCTCACCAAACAGGTACCAAAGAGCGGCTGCTCCGTCAACGAACTTGGCGTAAGCATTTGTCTCCAATACCAGGTATTGCAGCATCTCCCTTGTGAAGAAGAGCTGGAAGAACTGGAGAGGAGTCACCGGCTTTGGAACCTGCATGCCAGGGGTCCCTGAGAACAGATGAGGCTGGGGGTCGAAGGGGGTGTCGGTCCAACCGGCATCACGATCGGGGGCAGGATCGCGAGAAAGCCACGACCACCACGAGGACCACCGCGAGGACCACCGCGAGGAACACCTCTGCGGACCCTGGGCCTACCACCTGCCCCCCTACGGGGACCTGGCCTCCGGCGTGGCATAGGTGGTAGGTCGAGGGGTTGAGTGGGGGGGGCTTCTGCATCAGATGATGCAGAAGCCGGTGAACCTGGTGCAGCACCAAATGGTGAAAGGTGTGGAGCTGGTGAACCTGGTGCAGCTGCACCAGCTGGTGAAAGGTGTGGAGCTGGTGAACCTGGTGCAGCTATACCAGTTGGTGAATGGTGAAGAGGAAGCCTTTGGGGGAAGAAGCTCCTCGATTGCTGCTGGAGGATTCAACGCTGTGCGTGGCACCTCAGCAACAACCTGAGCACGCACTGTGGCTTCAGCAACCTCAGCACGCATTGCGGCTCGATGCTCAGGCAGAACAAATGCCGAGGGGGTCAACGGTGTGTCGCTGAAGGGGGACACTGCGGGGGTTACCGTTCCCATGACATGCGAAGGCGGGGTATTCAAAGTGCCCACAGCAAGTAGCGTAGCAAACAGGTGTGGGCTGCGGGCTGGTGATCCTGCTGGAAGCCAGGATGAGGCATCGCCACGCGAGGTGGATGGAAGAGGTGACGTGGGAAGTTGGGGGAAGTTGGGTGATGGTAGGAGGTAATCGGCGATGTTATGGATGGGATGAGATGTAGATGGGATGGGATGAGATGTAGATGGGATGGGATGGGATGTGGATGGGATGGATGGTGGTGGTGGATCCGCTGGGGCTGGTTCAGTTGGTGGTGGTGGTGGTTGGTTGTCTGACGTTGCTGGTGGTGGTGGTGGGTTGTCTGACGTTGCTGGTGGTGGTGGTGGATCGGCCGAGGTGGAGACGTCGAGGCGGAGTCGCTTGGGCGGAGGTGAAGCCCAATCCTCATCGTCAGACCACTCGTCCGACTCACTCTCGCTTGCCGTCTCATCCGTCGTCGTCATGTCCAGCACCTCATTGACCACATCTTCAAGCTGGGAGTCCCGCAAAGGTTTCTTCTTGTCCGACATGGCAGCTGGCGTATGGCGGTAGGCTGGCGTATGGCGGCAGGCTGGCGTAGTTAGCTTACGATGCTGAAACCAAGAAATGGAAATAAAGGAAAAAACGTAATTGACGTTGATAGTTGTCATGACGCAAGTTCGCCATCACTGGATCCATATAACGTTGGTATAGTTCACCATGACATAGTCATAGTTTTGCATTATCCGATTCCAGATGACGTGAGTATAATGGATTCATGACGGTATAGTTCCGCATTTTGTAATTCAAATGGGGGAACACCATGACGTAGTCATAGTATGGCATTATAGGAATATATATATTTATACCTTGGGGCTCTTTGGTCAAACACCCTGGGGAACAAGAACAACACAACAGGGAAGGGGACAAGATTTTGTTTTTATATATATACGGTATATACATTTATATAAAAAAATTAATATAATCAAATAAATCCCAATATAAATAAAATAACTATATAAATACTCAATTATGGGCCCTGCCCTTGCTCTGGAAATAGGGGGTGGTCCCATTGACACCCTGGGGAACAGGAACAATAACCAAAACAAATATATAAATGAAACAAAATTATAAATAAAATAAAATTATAGGCCTATAAATAAAATAAATAAGAACTATAATAAATAAAAATATATATAAAATAACTATACATACTCGATTATGGGCCCTACCCTTGCTCTGGACATAGGGGGTGGTCCAATGGACACCCTGGGGAACAGGAACAATAACCAAAACAAATATATAAATGAAACAAAATTATAAATAAAATAAAATGATAGGTCTATAAATAAAATAAATAAAAACTATAATAAATAACAATATATATAAAATAACTATATAAATACTTGATTATGGGCCCTGCCCTTGCTCTGGACATAGGGGGTGGTCCAATGGACACCCTGGGGAACAGGAACAATAACAACAAAAAATATATAAATGAAACAAAATTATGAATAAAATAAAATGATAGGCCTATAAATAAAATAAATACAAACTATAATAAATAAAAATATATATAAAATAACTATAAATACTCGATTATGGGCCCTGCCCTTGCTCTGGACATAGGGGGTGGTCCAATGGACACCCTGGGGAACAGGAACAATAACCAAAAAATATATATAAATGAAACAAAATTATAAATAAAATAAAATGATAGGCCTATAAATAAAATAAATTTAAACAATAATAAATAAAAAATATATAAAATAACTATACATACTTGATTATGGGCCCTGCCCTTGCTCTGGACATAGGGGGTGGTCCAATGGACACCCTGGGGAACAGGAACAATAACCAAAACAAATATATAAATGAAACAAAATTATAAATAAAATAAAATGATAGGCCTATAAATAAAATAAATAAAAACTATAATAAATAACAATATATATAAAATAACTATAAATACTCGATTATGGGCCCTGCCCTTGCTCTGGACATAGGGGGTGGTCCCATTGACACCCTGGGGAACAGGAACAATAACCAAACAAAATATATAAATGAAACAAAATTATAAATAAAATAAAATGATAGGCCTATAAATAAAATAAATAAAAACAATAATAAATACAAATATATATAAAATAACTATAAATACTCGATTATGGGCCCTGCCCTTGCTCTGGACATAGGGGGTGGTCCCATTGACACCCTGGGGAACAGGAACAATAACCAAACAAAATATATAAATGAAACAAAATTATAAATAAAATAAAATGATAGGCCTAGGCTATAAATAAAATAAATAAAAACAATAATAAATAAAAATATATATAAAATAACTATAAATACTCGATTATTGGCCCTGCCCTTGCTCTGGACATAGGGGGTGGTCCAATGGACACCCTGGGGAACAGGAACAATAACCAAAAAAATATATAAATGAAACAAAATTATAAATAAAATAAAATTATAGGCCTATAAATAAAATAAATAAAAACTATAATAAATAAAAATATATAAAATAACTATAAATACTCGATTATGGGCCCTGCCCTTGCTCTGGACATAGGGGGTGGTCCAATGGACACCCTGGGGAACAGGAACAATAACCAAAACAAATATATAAATTAAACACAATTATAAATAAAATAAAATGATAGGCCTATAAATAAAATAAATAAAAACTATAATAAATAAAAATATATATAAAATAACTATAAATACTCGATTATGGGCCCTGCCCTTGCTCTGGACATAGTGGGTGGTCCAATGGACACCCTGGGGAACAGGAACAATAACAAACAAAAAATATAAATTAAACAAAATTATAAATATAATAAAATGATAGGCCTATAAATAAAATAAATAAAACTATAATAAATAAAAAAAATATATAAAATAACTATATAAATACTCGATTATGGGCCCTGCCCTGGCTCTGGACATAGGGGGTGGTCCCATTGACACCCTGGGGAACAGGAACAATAACCAAAAAATATATATAAATGAAACAAAATTATAAATATAATAAAATGATAGGCGTATAAATAAAATAAATAAAAAAAACTATAATAAATAAAAATATATATAAAATAACTATAAATACTCGATTATGGGCCCTGCCCTTGCTCTGGACATAGGGGGTGGTCCAATGGACACCCTGGGAACAGGAACAATAACCAAAAAAATATATAATGAAACAAATGAATAAAATAAAATTATAGGCCTATAAATAAAAATAAATAAAAAGGCCTATAAATAAAATAAATAAAAACTATAATAAATAAAATATATATAAAATAACTATAAATACTCGATTATGGGCCCTGCCCTTGCTCTGGACATAGGGGGTGGTCCAATGGACACCCTGGGGAACAGGAACAATAACACACACAAAAATATATAAATGAAACAAAATTATAAATAAAATAAAATGATAGGCCTATAAATAAAATAGATAAAAACTATTATAAATAAAAATATATATAAAATAACTATAAATACTCGATTATGGGCCCTGCCCTTGCTCTGGACATAGAGGGTGGTCCCATTGACACCCTGGGGAACAGGAACAATAACCAAAACATATATATAAATGAAACAAAATTATAAATAAAATAAAATTATAGGCCTATAAATAAAATAAATAAAAACTATAATAAATAACAATATATATAAAATAACTATATAAATACTCGATTATGGACCCTGCCCTTGCTCTGGACATAGGGGTGGTCCAATGGACACCCTGGGGAACAGGAACAATAAACAAAAAAATATGTAACTGAAACAATAAAATAAAATGATATAAATAAAATAATAATAGGCCATATATAAAATAGCAATGGAATATATATATATATATATATATATATATATATATATATATATATATATATATATATATATATATATATATATATATATATAAAAATAAAAGAAAGATAGGCCTAGCCCAAGCCTAAACATATAAAATATCCCAGCTGTGAGGAAAAGGTAAAAGGTCAAGGAGTGCTTACCCGCCGCGGGCAAGTAATTATGGGATACGTACAAAATAAAATTGTATCAAGTCAGTATTCAATGCGCAAAATAAATATATCCCAAAAGAAAATTTAGATCAACACAGAACCACCAAATGGATGAATAATACTATTAGATTTCTAGGACAAAAGAGAGGAATATATAGAACAATTAGAAAAGGCGAAATTCACCTACTTGCTTACTATCAGAATCTATCAAGACAGGTAAAAAAGGATATTAGGAAAGAAAAAAAATTATGAAATTAAGGTTGCCAAGATCAAAAATAATCCTAAAGCTTTTTACCAACTATATAAATCCAAGGTTAGAGATGTAATTGGTCCCCTTAAAACTTCTATAGGAAAATTGACAGAAAGTGATTTAGAAATGTGCAGTACATTAAATAGTCAATTTCTTTCCGTTTTCACTAATGAAAATTGGCACAGTTTCCAGAAGTCCGTAAGGTATACAGCGATAGTATAGAAAATAGGTTAAGTACGGTTACTATAAGTAGAAATGATGTGGTTAAGGCAATTGACAGACTGAAACCTCATAAATCGCCTGGTCCTGATGAGGTATATGCTAGAGTATTAAAAGAATGCAGAGATGAGTTAAGTTATCCATTAACATTTCTATTTAACAAGTCATTAGAAACAGGTATAGTTCCAGAAGCTTGGAAGCTTGCAAATGTAGTTCCGATCTTCAAAAAAGGTGATAAATCAATAGCATCCAATTACCGTCCCATTAGTCTCACTTCAATCATAGGAAAACTACTAGAGTCAATTATTGCTAGGAAATGAGAAACCACTTAGAAACATTTAACTTAATCAATTCTTCTCAGCATGGATTCACTCAGGGACGGTCTTGCCTTACTAATTTGCTTAGTTTTTTCTCAGAGGTATATGAAGCAGTAGATAATGACAAGTCATATGATATATATTTAGATTTCAGTAAAGCTTTCGACAGAGTCCCTCATGAGAGATTGATGAGAAAGGTTGAGGCACATGGAATAGGTGGGGCATTGTTAGGATGGATTAGGTCATGGCTAATTGGTAGGAAGCAGAGAGTCAGCATAAATGGTACCAAGTCAGAATGGGGAGCAGTCAAAAGTGGTGTCCCCCAGGGATCGGTATTAGGTCCCCTGTTGTTTCTTATATACATAAATGACCTAGATTTAGGTATAACTAGTAGGATAAGTAAATTCGCAGACGATACTAAAATAGGGAGATCAATTGATTCAGATAGCGATATAGAGTGCCTCCAAAGGGATCTAGATACCTTACATGAATGGTCAGTAAATTGGCAGATGAAGTTTAACATTGACAAATGCAAGGTATTAATATATAGGGAAGATGCAAACAAATGTTAAATATAAACTAGCTAATTTAGAATTAGAAAATTCAGACTGCGAGAAAGATCTAGGTGTGTTTGTTAGCAATGATTTGAAGCCTAGAAAACAGTGTATAAGCGTTCGTAATAAGGCAAACAGGATTCTCGGGTTCATCTCTAGGAGTGTGAGTAACAGAACTGCTGATGTTATCTTAAAACTTTACTTGTCATTAGTGAGACCCCACATGGATTATGCTGTCCAATTTTGGTGTCCTTATTACAGAATGGACATAGATTCATTGGAGAGAGTACAGCGTAAAATGACAAAAATGATCCATAATATTAGAAATCTTTCGTATGAAGAAAGGTTGAAGAAATTAGGTTTACATTCGTTAGAGAGACGCAGAGTTAGAGGGGATATGATAGAGGTGTTCAAGTGGGTTAGTGGGATTAACAAAGGGGACATGGCAAATGTAGTAAAGCTCAGTGATAGCGAAAGAACTCGTACCAATGTTTTCAAATTAGATAAATTTCGTTTCAGAAAAGATATAGGCAAGTATTGGTTTGGTAACAGAGTTGTAGATGGGTGGAATGGACTACCAAGTGCTATAGTGGGATCTAAAACTGTAGGGAGCTTTAAGATAAAATTGGATAAGCATATGGACGAGAAGGGTTGGGTGTGAAGGGGGATCAGCCGGGTTGGGCCAATCAGCGCTCTGCAGACCTCCATAATCCTGCGTTAATCTCTAACCATTTTGGTAAGATGATCCTCAGGGTATTAGAGTGTGAAGCCTATAATTGGGCTTTGTAATTGAATTGGGGTTGTGTGGGACAGGGATCTGCCTTGCTTAGGCCAATCGGCTTTCTGCAGACTCCCATTTTCTTATGTTCTTATGTTCTTATGTACTTTACCCAGACATCTGTGGCTGTCCAAAGGTTCACTGCTGTAGTGTAGTGTACAGTGGCGCATAAAAGTCTTGTATTTTTTATGTCAGGCTATTTACCGTGACATATTTATACTTACCATGACATTTTTGTCTAAAAAAATCGTTTATTATCTATCCACACTTCACTGTTAGTTACTTCACTCAAATAAAACTGTGTATTCACTAAAAATTGCCCAAATTGGGCATAAAATAATGCCAAAAATGGGCAAAACACAACTTTATTTCGTAATTACAGCTTTATTATACTTCGTATGTAGTATTTATTCATAAATATATTGGTCTTTCAAGCAAAAATTAAGGTTTTAGGGCAATATATATATACGACACACACGTATAGCCTAGCTTACATTCGTAATCACAAACCTAACATAAGTTAGGAATGTGACTACGAATGCTTACTACACTAACCCTACGAATATGATATAAATAATATTATTATTCACAGTTCACAACACTTCCACTGGGTCCTTTCTAGCCGCCTAAAAAACACATGGCTGGCTATGGAGAGGCGAACAACGAGGCACAGAGTCACAAATCACGAGTTATATACATAAATTATAAATAGATAGCCACAAATTGATGATACACTGTCTCTTAGTACATAAATAATCAAGATTTGCCCGCCTGAAACCCGCTCCATGGCGGGCAATGGAGGCGAGACGAGATTTAAAGGTCCAGGAGTACTACCTCACAGACTGGCGGCCGGCTCACAACTGGTGAAACAAAGCCCCGCACTCCTCACACAGGGATGCTAGGGGGTTGCCAGATATTTCATTTTGTAACTTACTGATGGCTAATTTACCAGCCAAAAATGCGTCCAAATCGCGTCATAAACTTATTTACCACGAATATTTCTAACTTACAGGTGGCATTATGACGCGATTGCGTCGTACGACCACTCTTCGAGGGGTGGCGTTATGACTCGATCGCGTCCTATAGATGCGAGAGGGTTAAGATCGTTGGATAATGGGAGAAAAAACATTTTCCGGGGACTGTAACTAATTTTAACTACTGTATAATGATGAAAACTACCTACAACCAATAACAAAAACCATGGGAAAATTAGTGGTAGTTTCGGTTATATTTTCCGAGGCTACATAATATATTTTATACCTTTTATATTCTAAAGGAGGCTTCTTGTGCTGAATATGAAATTATTAGAAAATTAATTGAAAAATGAAATTGCTTAGGCTAGATTAATATGAAAACCTACCATCTTGTTTTAAAGGTCAAAGGGGACAGGCTGTGTGTGTGTGTGTGTGTGTGTGTGTGTGTTATGGGCTAATCTCAATTGGTCTTGATGGGTCAATATTTAAGAGCCGCACCACAGCTGGGATCTCATTTCTAATGGTAGTTTTGGGGGTAACATTCAAGACAGCTAGAGCCGCCTTCTTTACCAAGTTTCTTTATATTTTGTCCAAGGAATATAGTGTTTAACCCTTCTTTAGCGGCCTATGCGGTTTATTTATGTGTACCGCCCAGCCGGGTGTTTTTAGCCAAAATAGGGCTGTTTATGTGATCATTTTCATGCCTAAATAAGACCCAGAACGTAAAACAAGTATCTATCCCTGAAAGGGCATAAACAGAGCTTTCGAATGACACCATAACGATCCTTGTATGATGGATAGTTTTCTTGCAATAACCGTGCAACGCGAGTGCAAAAAGCAGGTAATTCGGTACTATCGGTACATAATTGAGTATGTAGCGAATGAGAGAGGGAGGAGGGAGCTGAGATTTGTGTCAGTAGGTTCGCCGCGGTGGTCTGGAGCAGTCATACGCTCGCTAGTCTCCTGCCACCACTTGTCTCTCTCTCTCAGCCACATTACGTGCTGAAATTGCCACTCGACCTATGTCGAGCGCCGCCACATAGTCCAGCTTTATTTAACTCGACTTAAGTGGTGAGCCGCTTTTTAAGGGTTAATTGTTGTTTTTCATGGTTTGAGTGGAGGATTTGTATTAACTTGCCCATTATTCATTAATCTGAAGATACTCCGTCAAATGGCGCCATTTATTGGGTGAATCGCGCTTTTACAGTAGGTAAGAAAAATTATGGGGAGGCCATGCACGCTTCCAAAATGTACAAACATTATATTAGATTAGATTAACCTAACCTAACCTAACCTAACCTAACCCTAATATAATATAATATAATATAATATAGTTTTAGTGAGTAATGTTCAAGCCATTTATTGGGTGAATCGCACTCACCGCATCTTTCAAAACAAGAAGAAGAGGACCCAGGTCGAAGGATTCATTGGGTGCAATGCTTTTTTTACGTTCGGGACATTATTTTTGTGTTATTTTTCGGTGTAATCGGGTTTTTTCAAGTGTCGATAACGAAATTCCTCCATGTGGACTATAATGAGAAAAATCTGGCGAGTCTATTGGTCCCTATTTTCCCTAATAAATTATTTGTAATAGGGCTGCGAAAGAGGTCTTGAATATTATCGTTTTGGGTTCTTATCATTTTATGCTTCATTGCTATATAATGTTTATCCACCGTAAACAAATAAAATCTTGGCTTTATTTATTTATTATTATTTTTTTGCCTTAACCTAACCAAAAACCTAACCTAACCCAACCTAAATGTATTTGGAGGCTATTAGGTTAGGTTAGGTTAGGTTAGGTTAGGTTTTTTGGTTAGGTTAGTGCTAAAAAACAAAAACAAAACAAGAAAAAAAAAATTTTCCGGTGGATAAAAATTATATAGCAGTGAAGCATTAAATTATAGGAACCCAAAACTACCATTAGAAATGAGATCCCAGCTGTGGTGCGGCTCGTAAATATTGACCGATATTTGTCCTCTAAAGAAATAACAAATCCTAGGACTATAATGCCTGCAGTACACAATAACGTCAATATGCTGTGATTCTGGCGACCATTGGACGATTGTGCTGTGTTTATGGGCATTATATCTGGGAGGAAAAGAAGTAAATATGAACTAAATTAATGGAGGGGGAGAGAGAGAGAGGTTTCTGGACCCTTTTCACCCTCATGTTTAATCTGATTAGTTTTGTGAGCTTAAGACATTTATTCCATAGTTTGGCGATTTTAAGGCCTTTCGTGCCATGTAGGTGTCAATTTATCGCCAGCGATAGCGAGCCTGCAATGTAGGAGGCCATTGGCCGGGACATTTTTCTATATAAAAATGTACAAATTTATCTCGAAGGATGGTGTTTGGGGAAATGTATTAAATCTGAATATATTATATATTTTTTCTTCTATATTCCAACTACTCCCTCTCGGGCATAGGCTGAGAGCCTATACATTCCACCTCTCAACACGGTGAAGCCCGTGAGGTCTCGTTCCAGTCTGGGGAGTGAGACATGTGAAGCATCCATTCATGGCTCGAAGCAGCTCCATCTCTGAAGCCGCTGGTTGCTTCGTTCAAGTGCTTCACTGCCTCACCCTCCAGACTCAGACCCTCACTCTCAGAACGCCACCTATTGAGCAGTGAACTCACTAGGTATTGTCCCCCTGTAGCATATTTTTAATATGGGAATATTCATACAGTGCTATTTAATCAGGGAACAATGAGGGTATTGTTTTGGAATTTCGGTGGGCATTTGTGGTAATGCACTGATACTAAGTACAGCTCAAATTCAATCCCAATAATATCTTCCCATTGACATATCAGGATTTGAACCCGGGTCCATTGGATTACCAATCCAGTGGCAAGACCACTCCACCACACCTATTAGTTTATGATCAACCAGATACGGGCCCCATCGATGGTTATCAGTGTTTTATCACTTTCATGAACAATACTTTGTTGGTGTACATGTAATTACCATCGCAAATTCACTATAAGTGAAATACGAGAAACTGTTAGATTTTCACCCATAAACAGGGAACGTGAGCTGGGTTTAGACCGTCGCGCACCCATAAACAGGGAACGTTAGTTTTAAGTTAGGTTAGGTTAGTTTAGGTTAGGCTAATTTTGAAAATACTATAATGCGACGGTCCTCGGTCGTCGGTATTAAACAACACTGTATATCAAAGGAAAAAAAAACTAAAAAATTACCTGAAAAACTCGTATCTGGTTGGTGATAAATCTTTACCAATTATATAGTGAAATCGTCAATGGGAACAAAGGGTTATACGAGAGCTCCAACCGCTATGACTGAAGGGCACATTTATATTTATTTGTGTATTTATTTATATATACATTTATTCATTTTAATTTCCTCCCTAGACCTCCATCAATCTTTTAAAAAATACCACCAAGACTCCCTTCAAGGTAAATGTGTGCATTATTCGGCAGAAAATGAGAAGGGGGTCCAGAAAACCCCCAGACTTGCCGTTAACCATAAAGCTAGCCTACCTCCCAACCCTTCCAGTACCCCGGGACGGTGTGTTTAGGATATTCTGGCTACCCTTACACGATTAACCCATTCCGTACCGGCGACGTCATGTTTAGTATATTCTGGCTACTATTAGACGATTGTATTCAGTTTATGAAGGGCCTCCAGTATTCAACAGGCTTCGAACTATCTCCCTTAACCCTTTTCACTACCACAGATGCTTCTTAAACTGCACAAAACTCGTCTGAATATAGCAAGAATACAATTAAAAGACGTTGCCGGTATAGAAGAGGGTAAAGGGGAGGGGGATTAGTTTCCTCCCCAGACCTCTATCAAGCTTTTAAAAACACCCCCAATACCGTCATTCGAGATAAAAGTGTACACTTTTCGATAAATAAATGTCCCAGCCAAAAACCGGGTCATCCTAAATTACTGGCTCGCTGTCACTCGCCAGGATGAAATCAACACCTAAATGGTTCGAAAGGTCTTGATATTGACAAAGAAATCGGGTGAAAAGTCTTAACATCGACAAACTAATATGGCGAATTTCTTACAGTCTCAAAACTAGTGGGGCTAAACATGAGGAAGAAGGGGATCTAGGACACCAAACACCTTCCCTCAATTCAGTTTCGGAAGGTTCATGGAGCTAAAATGGGGAATTATTTGTGAGTGAAAGGACTTGTAAGATAAATTACTAGTGAACTAAACGACTTGTGAACTAAATGACTTATAAGATAAATGACATGAATTAACGACTTATAAGATAAATTGCTTGTGAACTGAAGGACTTATAAGTATAAATGACTTTTTTAACTAAAGGATTTATAAGATAAATGACTTGTGAACTAAAGGACTTATAAGATAAATTGCTTGTGAACTAAATGACTTATAATATAAATGACTTATGAATTAACGACTTATAAGATAAATTGCTTGTGAACTAAAGGACTTCTAAGTATAAATGACTTTTTAACTAAAGGATTTATAAGATAAATTACTTGTGAACTAAAGGAAGTACTGTAAAAATGACTTGAACTAAAGGACTTATAAGATAAATGACTTGTGAGCTAAAGGACTTATAAGATAAATTACTTGTGAACTAAAGGACTTATAAGATAAATGACTTGTGAACTAAAGGACTTATAAGTATAAATTACTTGTGAACTAAAGGACTTATAAGATAAATGACTTGTGAACTATATGACTTATAAGATAAATGACTTGTGAACTAAAGGACTTATAAGTATAAATGACTTGAGAACTAAAGAACTTATAAGATAAATGACTTGTGAACTATATGACTTATAAGATAAATTACTTGTGAACTAAAGGACGGACTTATAAGATAAATGACTTGTTAATTAAAGGACTTATAAGATAAATGACTTGTGAACTAAAGGACGGACTTATAAGATAAATGACTTGTGAATTAAAGGATTTATAAGATAAATGACTTGTGAACTATATGACTTATAAGTATAAATGACTTGTGAACTAAAGGCCTTATAAGATAAATGACTTGTGAACTATATGACTTATAAGTATAAATGACTTGTGAACTAAAGGCCTTATAAGATAAATGACTTGTGAACTATATGATTTATAAGTATAAATTACTTGTGAACTAAAGGCCTTATAAGATAAATGACTTGTGAACTATATGACTTATAAGTATAAATGACTTGTGAACTAAAGGACTTATAAGATAAATGACTTGTGAACTATATGACTTATAAGTATACATGACTTGTGAACTAAAGGACTTATAAGATAAATTACTTGTGAACTATATGACTTATAAGTATAAATGACTTGTGAACTAAAGAACTTATAAGATAAATGACTTGTGAACTATATGACATATAAGATAAATGACTTGTGAACTAAAGGACTTTTAAGATAAATGACTTGTGAACTAAAGGACTTATAAGATAAATGACTTGTGAACTATATGACTTATAAGTATAAATGCCTTGTGAACTAAAGGACTTATAAGATAAATGACTTGTGAACTAAAGGACTTATAAGTATAAATAACCTGTGAACTAAAGGACTTATAAGATAAATGACTTGTGAACTAAAGGACTTTTAAGATAAATGACTTGTGAACTAAAGGACTTATAAGATAAATGACTTGTGAACTATATGACTTATAAGTATAAATGACTTGTGAACTAAAGGACTTATAAGATAAATGACTTGTGAACTAAAGGACTTATAAGTATAAATAACTTGTGAACTAAAGGACTTATAAGATAAATTACTTGTGAACTAAAGGAAGTCCTGTATAAATGACTTGTGAACTAAAGACATTGTAAGAGAAAGGAGCTGCGAGCAAATTAACTGGTAGGCGAGGTGACTGGTAACTCACTCTCACTCACCTCACTCACTCTCACTTTCACTCTCTCTCTCTGATGGGGATTGGATTGATATAAATTCATATATTTAAAATCAGTAGGTATGCAAGTTCCCTTTCACACTAAGTTCTTTGTATCCTATAATACAACTTTCATTGTGGGCATTTCCTGACCCATAAATTAAAGTTACACTTCATCCTATTTTCCGGTACGGATTTTTAGCCGGAGGGTGGGGAGGGAGCCTTCTACTTTGCTGTCGTATTCTTCTACTATAAGCTGTATATACTTGTTTCTAGTAGTATTAAGGCCGGACCACCTAGTAGGAATCGCAAGGTGTGTGAGATCTGCGTATCTGTGTAACTCTCTCTCTCTATATATATATATACAGTATATATATATATATATATATATATATATATATTGTTGTACTTAAATTTCAAAGTTCAAGCACACTTTTAAGGTGGGGGAATAATTAGACAGTTGTTGGAGCTTTGTATATTTATTTAACAGCCCAACTCTTAAGCTAACACGGGTCCAGTAACCCACTTCCTGTTCGGGCCGAAATGAGTTCAATACACGAATTGAATAGTTCGTTGACCCACACCAGATAGTACATTGTAATTCGAGAGCTCCCGTTACCATCTACTTGGATTCCCGCTATTCAGGTAATGACTCACTTCGACTTCGATCTATGGCAGGTTACCAGACTCAACTAATATATTTTACAACGCCCTCGGATGTCTAACTAAGAGACCAGGGCTTCTCTGACCAAAATCTTTTATTCGTAAATCTAAATCACAAATGCTATTTCCTAAATAGTATAACCTTTACCGAGCCCCTGGATGTCTATCTATAAGACCGGGGCGTTACGAACATAAATCCTCCTAATACAATACAACACTGTCCCGTAGACCACTTAACTCCCCACAAATGATATAATCTTTATCTCACCACCCCTTTACAGCATCGAATGCGTAGTCCGTTGCACCTGAACATAAATTATTTTAATACAACACAATATCTTAACCCTAATACAATACAACACCTGAATACAACACTGGCCCGTAGAGCATAGGATACAGATACATATATAAATAAAATACAACACTGGCCCGTAGAGCATAGGATACAGATACATATATAAATAAAATACAACATTGGCCCGTAGAGCATAGGATACATATACATATATAAAGAAAATACAACACTGGCCCGTAGAGCATAGGATACAGATACATATATAAATAAAATACAACACTGGCCCGTAGAGCATAGGATACAGATACATATATAAATAAAATACAACACTAGCCCGTAGAGCATAGGATACATATACATATATAAATAAAATACAACACTGGCCTGTAGAGCATAGGATACAGATACATATATAAATAAAATACAACACTGGCCCGTAGAGCATAGGATACAGATACATATATAAATAAAATACAACACTGGCCCGTAGAGCATAGGATACAGATACATATATAAATAAAATACAACACTGGCCAGTAGAGCATAGGATACAGATACATATAAATAAAATACAACACTGGCCGTAGAGCATAGGATACAGATACATATATAAATAAAATACAACACTGGCCCGTAGAGCATAGGATACAGATACATATATAAATAAAATACAACACTGGCCCGTAGAGCATAGGATACAGATACATATATAAATAAAATACAACACTGGTCCGTAGAGCATAGGATACAGATACATATATAAATAAAATACAACACTGGCCCGTAGAGCATAGGATACAGATACATATATAATACATCAGTTCAGTTCAGTCAGTGACAGGAGGAGGTTGTGTTAATTTGAGTTCCTGCCCGGACCACCTGCTCGTGACCCAGTAACCATACGCACCTACCTGTGTTTGGAGGCAGTGCACTCGTGTATATATTAAAGTGTTTTAGCTCAGTTTTTAGCTGTTAGTTGACTTATTTGTTTTTGTTTTCTGTACTTAGTTGTTTGCTCCTCGCTAAGCTTTTTGGGATCATGTCAGGTATGGAGTGCGAGTCCTTTACTGAACTGCATCATCTTATTCTCCAGGTAAGGGAAGAGATGGTTGTCGTGAAGGAAGAGGTCTTGGCTCTATGGGAGGTTAATGATAAACTTCAGAGGGAAGTGGATTTGATTAAAGACGAAAATCTAGCTTTCAAGCTTAGCCAAGAGGAAATTAAGTCGAGTAAGAGGAAAAGGGAGGAACTTGATGAAATTTTGTATTCATGGCAGGTTGTTAAAAATACGGGTGGGAAAGTCACACTCAAGAAGCAGGATAGTAGAATAGGTATGAGTGTGACAAATACATTCTCTCCTTTGCGAGACGAATGTGAGGGAAAAGATAGTCAGGATATAATAAGGGAGGGTTAGCCGAAGTGCCTGCCGCCGACTCAGCTCCAACCGCTGACGCTGTGCTACCTACCACCATCACCCCACCACCACCACCACCACCAAGGGAGCTTCTGCCACCACCGGGGGTTCTCCAACTGCAGCTGCTGGATCCTCCCGAGGGAAAGGTAAGTCTGTGTCCCGAGAAGGTAATTCTGTGTCGATTGTGGGCGACTCCATGGTAAGACATTTAGTTAGGGCTACCCGCACTAAACTTAGGAAGGTTGTGTGTCTGCCTGGCCATGGAGTTGGTAGGGTTTTAGAGAAGATGGACCACATCTTGGAAGATAGTGGAGATAACCCCATTATCTGTCTCAGTGCCGGGAGTAACGATGTTGGTAAGGGTAGAAGTGAGGAACTGCTGCAGCAGTATTGGGATGTGTCAGATAAGGTTAGGATGAAGGGAGGGATCCCTGTAGTACATTGCATCCTACCCAGAAGAGTAGTTCCCAAGAAATGAACGTCCAGGGCGATTGATGTCAATTGCCGTTTGGAGAAATATTGCAAAGAAAAAGCAATACAATTCATTGATAACTGGAATAGTTTCTATGGGAGAGATGGGATGTACACAAGGGATGGGGTTCATCTTTCACGGTTAGGGGTTTCCACATTAGCTAGTTCTGTAGATAGGGTGGTTGTGGAGTTTTGAACAGAAATATTGAGAGTGTAAATGAGAGGTTAAATGGAACAATTTTAGCGTCAGGCGAAAGCGATAAGGATATTCAGTGTCATGCTAAAAATGATGACTATATTGCAAATGATAGTAGTGATGGTGCAACGGAAGATGGAAATGTCGTTAGAAATAAAGTTAATTAGGTATAAAGAAAAGAAATAAATTGAGAGTATATTACACAAACTGTAGGAGTCTATATAACAAAATGAACGAACTTAGAGCCCTTGTTAGCAAAGAAAATATAGACATAATAGCGCTAACTGAAACGTGGATTTATACAGAAACCAGGCATTTTTTAGCAGAATTTGATATACCAGGATATAGTTTGTTTAAATATGACCGAACAAGTAAGAGGGGTGGCGGTATAGCAGTGTTTGTCAGGAGTACATTAAAAAGCTGTATTAAATCAGGTATTAGACTAAATAACGATAATGATAGTGTTAGGGTAGAGGTTAACGAAGGTAGTGAGACCATAGTTATTGGCGTTATGTATAGACCGCCAAATATGAGTAGAAATGGCCGAACGTCATTATGGGAGGAAATTAAAATGGCATCAAGGTTTAGCAATGTGTGCATTATGGGGGATTTTAATTTTCCAAATATAGATTGGCAGTATCAAATAGGAGACTCTGATTCTGAGGAGTTTATAGAGGTAGTACAAGATAGTTTTTTATTTCAATTCATAGATACGCCGACTAGAGGTAATAATGTTCTCGATTTAGTTTTCAGTAACAATGAACATATGGTAAATAATGTAGAGATATGGGACCACCTAGGAAATAGTGACCACAATTCTGTGTATTTTAATATACAATGGAAAGGTAATACCAGAGAGAATACAACATTCATACCTGACTTCAGAAAAGCCAATTATGGTGGGTTAAGAAGAGCCCTATTAGCGGACCCTATGGTCAAAAAATTAAGTCGATCCAGGTGTCCAAATGAGTGTACCCCTTCTCAGGCACCTGTCATCTTCAGTCAGGAAGGGACTTCAACCTTGGTAGATACATACGACAATTTTATCGAGTCAGTATTCAATGCACAAAATAAATACATCCCCAAAAGAAAATTTAGATCAACACAGAACCAACCAAATGGATGAATAATATACTATTAGATCTTCTAGGACAAAAGAGAGGAATATATAGAAAAATTAGGAAAGGCGAAATTCACCTACTTACTTACTATCAGAATCTATCAAGACAGGTAAAAAAGGATATTAGGAAAAAAACCTGAAATTATGAAATTAAGGTTGCCAATGACTCAAAAAATAATCCTAAAGCTTTTTACCAACTATATAAATCCAAGGTTAGAGATGTAATTGGTCCCCTTAAAACTTTGATAGGAGAAATGACAGAAAATTATTTAGAAATGTGCAGTACATTAAATAGTCAATTTCTTTCCGTTTTCACTAATGAAAATTTGGCACAGTTTCCAGAAGTCCGTAAGGTATATAGCGATAGTATAGAAAAAAAATAGGTTAAGTACGGTTACTATAAGTAGAAATGATGTACTTAAGGAAATTGACAGACTGAAACCTCATAAATCGCCTGGTCCTGATGAGGTATATGCTAGAGTATTAAAAGAATGTAGGGATGAGCTAAGTTACCCATTAACATTTCTATTTAACAAGTCATTAGAGACAGGTATAGTTCCAGAAGCTTGGAAGCTTGCAAACGTAGTTCCGATCTTCAAAAAAAGTGACAACACAATAGCATCCAATTACCGTCCCATTAGTCTTACATCAATTATAGGAAAGCTACTAGAGTCAAATATTGCTAGTAAAATTAGAAACCACTTAGATACATTTAATTTAATAAATTCTTCTCAGCATGGATTCACTCAGGGACGGTCTTGCCTTACTAATTTGCTTAGTTTTTTTTTCAGAGGTATATGAAGCAGTAGATAATGACAAGTCATATGATATAATATATTTAGATTTCAGTAAAGCTTTCGACAGAGTCCCCCATGAGAGATTGATGAGAAAGGTTGAGGCGCATGGAATAGGTGGGGTGTTGTTGGGATGGATTAGGTCATGGCTAATTGGTAGGAAGCAGAGAGTCAGCATAAATGGTACGAAGTCAGAATGGGGAGCAGTCAAAAGTGGTGTCCCCCAGGGATCTGTACTAGGTCCTCTGTTGTTTGTTATATACATAATGACCTTGATTTAGGTATAACTAGTAGGATAAGTAAATTTGCAGACGATACCAAAATGGGGAGAACAATTGATTCAGATAGCGATATAGAGTGCCTCCAAAGGGATCTAGATACCTTACATGAATGGTCAGTAAATTGGCAGATGAAGTTTAACATTGACAAATGCAAGGTATTAAAGATAGGGAAGATGCAAACAAATGTTAAATATAAACTAGCTAATTTAGAATTAGAAAATTCAGACTGCGAGAAAGATCTAGGTGTGTTTGTAAGCAATGATTTGAAGCCTAGAAAACAGTGTATAAGCGTTCGAAACCAGGCAAACAGGATTCTCGGGTTCATCTCTAGGAGTGTGAGTAACAGAACTGCTGATGTTATCTTAAAACTTTACTTGTCATTAGTGAGACCCCATATGGATTATGCTGTTCAATTTTGGTGTCCTTATTACAGAATGGACATAGATTCATTGGAGAGAGTACATCGTAGAATGACAAAAATGATCCATAATATTAGAAATCTTCCGTATAAAGAAAGGTTGAAGAAATTAGGCTTACATTCGTTAGAGAGACGCAGAGTTAGAGGGGATATGATAGAGGTGTTCAAGTGGGATTAAAAAAGGGGACATGACAAATGTACTAAAGCTCAGTGATAGCGAAAGAACTCGTACCAAAGCTTTCAAATTAGATAAATTTCGTTTCAGAAAAGATATAGGCAAATATTGGTTTGGTAACATAGTTGTAGATGGGTGGAATGGACTACCAAGTGCTATAGTGGGATTAAAAATGATAGGGAGCTTTAAGATAAAATTGGATAAGCATATGGACGAGAAGGGTTGGGTGTGAAGCTGGATCAGCCGGGTTGGCCAATCAGCGCTCTGCAGACCCCCGTAATCCTGCGTTAATCTCTAACCGTTTTGGTAAGATGATCCTCAGGGTATTAGAGTGGTGAGCCTATAATTGGGCTTTGCAATTGGGGTTGTGTGGGACAGGGATCTGCCTTGCTTAGGCCAATCGGCTTTCTGCAGACTCCCATTTTCTTATGTTCTTATGTTCTTATATATAAATTAAATACAACACTGGCCCGTAGAGCATAGGATACATATACATATATAAATAAAATACAACACTGGCCCGTAGAGCATAGGATACAGATACATATATAAATAAAATACAACACTGGCCCGTAGAGCATAGGATACAGATACATATATAAATAAAATACAACACTGGCCCGTAGAGCATAGGATACAGATACATATAAATAAAATACAACACTGGCCCGTAGAGCATAGGATACAGATACATATATATAAAATACAACACTGGCCCGTAGAGCATAGGATACAGATACATATATAAATAAAATACAACACTGGCCCGTAGAGCATAGGATACAGATACATATATATATAAAATAAACACCTTGATAATAATATCTATGGGAGTCAAGTGTCAAACGTGAAGTATTCTGAAATACTACGCAAAACAGTGGAACGTATCGGTCACTGCACGGGGTGAGTGTGTGGCGTGGGGGGGGGGGGGGAAGCTAGGCCGCCCACAGGTAAAAGATCAAACGTACCGCCTGTGGGGGTATATCTAGAAGGTACTGCGGTCACGGAAAATAGTAATATGAATGAATGCGATGTTGGTTTAAAGGTTCAAGCTAGATGGATAATTTAAGTCTAAAAGGGAGGACAAACTATATTAGAAGTTGACCCTCTAATAATAAATATGAATAATCTCTCTAATTCGACACGAAAAATACTTTGATCAGAGATGAAATCAAATCACACCAATGGAGGAATTCCGATGCACTAAGAATTAATGTGATGAGAGGAAAATGGACAATCCGAAATGATAAGATTGGAATAAATTAACTGAGTAATTTAGGGGCGCAGATATAAGTAGCGTGAATAAATAGCTTAAAATATAATAGCTATATGAAATGGCGTACACAACAAAGTTGTACTAATTAAATTCCAAAACTTGGCATGAAAGGAGCTCTGAATAAATAAAAAAAATCCTTTATTAAAACGCAGAACTATAGTAGTGTTATATTATAACCTTGAAATTATTATAATAAATAATTACTAAATCAAGTAATCGAAGATAAGCTAATAGCCAAACGTAGGCTAAATGGACATAGGAATATTAGAACGGGATTCCTAGATACGTGTGGAAAGAATTATAAGCTCCGTATAACGTATATTATCAGATTATTCACAAGAAATAATAAAATAGGACTTGGAAATGAATAAATACTAATTCAACGAAAGCGGTCTTGACTTTCAAAATAAAAGGGGGGTAATATGATAAAGCTCTCTGGGTAGTAATTAAGTAGATAAAAGAATCTTAAAATTGGGCGTAGGTTTTTAGGTAACTAGATGGTTTAAGAAGGGAATTAGTTCACGTTATACACTTTGACTTCAACTTCGTTACACACAGAATAAATGGACACAATATAGGAAAATCTGCGAATATTCTGGCTAAGTAACACTTGTAAAATATGAAGATGAAGTGTGTGGTTAATTATAGTTTATGACGAGTTAACGCAGATTAACAAGGCAATATCTTGTACTTATAAATCACTTGTACGGATGAAAATTTAATGTTTCACACGGGTAGCAAAGATTCACGATAGATGTTGGGAACAGATCTAGAGTTAATTATAAAGGGAATATTCACATATTTTACCTTACCTTCACAACTAATAGCCACAACTTAATATACTCAAAGACACTTAGGGTAGGGGTGGAGGGAGCCGTGAGCGAGAATCTAGTCGACATGCTCTCGTGGTTCTGCAGGGCTGGACGTCAAGGGGAACTGCATCTCGTAGTACTGCAGGGCTGGGCATCAAGGGGAACTGCCTCTCTCCCAGGTACAGGTGAAGGGGTTCTGGACTGGACGTCTGGTGAAGCGGTAATACCAATGTTTGTCCTTCCGGCGTAACCAGACGAAGGAGGCAATCGAAATTGCTTCTTTTTCCTTCAGTTAAAGTCAGGCTATATTTGGGTTATTTTTAGGGTTCAATTTGGTGTCTCGAGTTCTTAGGGACATGTGGATATCGTGTTTTTGGCTATGGTGAAGGTAATACTTTATCTACAAATACAAGGGGGTTATTTATTGGTACACATGGAGATTCTTAATCTTGTGATCTTGATCCCCTATTTTTAGAGTGCCTTGTGGTGATGTAATGGATTATTTTCTATCCATCGTGGTATCTGGCTTTTCTTATTCTGCCGGCCACAAGTTTCTTATTTGACACTGCATTTGTTTCATTCCCAGTCTTCCGGGAAGGTACTATAGGAGGGGTACTGAGAGTCCCACTTATTTCTATATTGGAAGGGTTCTTGGTGCTTAACTTCCATAAAAAAAAATTCATTGTATCGTAAATTGGGCTGGAGCTGATGATATGCCTCGGGCGGTGGTTCCTGTCTCTGCCATTGGAGGAGCTGGGGCCCCTGTGAGTGGTCAGGGCTCGAATTGAACTCCTTTTCTGGACAGACTGACCTATTTCTCCGGAATTTAGAGCATGGGTATTTCCGGAAAAGGAGGTAGACGCGTGTATCCGGGCCGGAATTAAACCCCGGCAAGTTGGTTGGGTTTCATATCTTCTCGTCTTCTCCTGTTCTTCCTGTTGTCTTGGATGACTGCTATTCTTGCTTTGGTTTGGGGGTGGCTGTTCAACTACGTCATCTCACTGTAAGTAGCGTGAAAGAACACCAGGGACGTGGCCTTTTACTTTGTATATTCCTTTGTAATAGTGGAGGTAGTGGTGGTGTTGGTGATACTATTAGTAGTACGGTAGTAGTGGTGAAGAGATGGTGGTATTGGAGTTATGTATACTGTATCGGAAATTAAGGGGGGTCACCTGTTCTTTTTTATCTATTCTCTCTTTTCCTCTCTTTCCCTGGCTTGTATCCATTCGGACCCATTCAGCCGACTGTTTTAAGACGTTTATCCCCATCCAGATGTCGATTTCTTCCTGGCGAGCGATAGCGAGCCAGCATTGTATGGACAAATCCGGCTTCGCCGGAGACATTTTTCTATCGAAAAATGTATAAATTTAGCTTGCTGTCAAAGCAAAAATATATATATATTCTGGCTCGCTACCGCTCGCTAGGAAAATATTGACGCCTGGATAGGGTTAAACGTCTTAAAACAGTAAGCTGAATGGGGCCGAATTGATACAAGCCAAAGAGAGAGGGAGAGAAAGAGAAAAAAAGCTAGGTGGGCTCCCTTAAGGAAAGTTGATAAAACTACAATTGGCAAGAGGTTTAAGAATTCCACACCAGTTACCTCCACTTTAGCTTACAGATATTTCCACATCAAACCCCATCCACATAAAGTTACCTGTGCACATATTATCAACACTTGCACACCAGTTATATTCCACACCGATCCAACTCCATACTGGTTCAACTCCAGGCAAATTAAAATCAACACCTGTATTATTCCATAGCTCTCATCGATACTATAGTTGAAATAGGGTCAACTTCCACACCCATTAAGGGAGCCCACCTCGCATTTTTGTTCTCTTTCTCTCCCTCTCTCTTTGGCTTGTATCCATTCAGCCCCATTCAGCCTACTGTTTTAAGACGTTTATCCCCATCTAGGTGTCGATTTTTTTCCTGGCGAGCGATAGCGAGCCAGCATTGTATGGAGAAATCCGGCTTCGCCGGAGAAATTTTTCTATCGAAAAATTTACAAATTTATCCTGCTGTCAAAAACAGTATAACAAATATGCTGGCTCGCTACCGCTCGCCAGGATTTTGTTTACACCTACATGGGGGTAAACGTCTTAAAACAGTAGGCTGAATGGGGCCGAATGGATACAAGCAAAAGAAAGAGAAAAAAGGCATGTCACCCCCCTTAACTCCAAACAGGTCTATTCCAGGTAAAGTTAGGTACACCCACAATCGCACATTACGATTTTCATTACGATTGTGGTGATGGGCTGATCTATCAGAGTGAGAACTGAGCGATCTCTGCCATACCCATAGCTTACTCTGACTGTTCCTTTTACTTATATATTTTCTAGATCTCAAGTGACGGCGCCTCTTCCGTGGATTGACCTCCCAATCTACCAAGATTGGAAGCCAAAGGGTCACATTTTTCCTTTGCCCCTCAACTTTCTCTTCATAATTGCTGAGGGGCACAGGGCCCTGGGTGGGTCTTTGGTTTCCCGGGCGTTTCCGCACCCTCCTCAGCTCCCCGCCATGGAATGGCTTTGGTCACCCAGGCTTTATTGTGGTCGGCAGGGAGGGTTCTGTGTGGGCGCTCGGTTATGGCCTTGGCCTTGCACGGGGCCTTGGGGCTGTTCGGCCAGGCAGCTTGGGGAACAACAACAACAACAACAACGATTTTCATACTATAAATGTAGGATTCTTGTAGGCAACATTCACAAAAGATCGACTGAAAAACTAATATATATTCAGACAGTTTCACATATCACATAATATGCTAACTGCACACAGCTTAACTCCACAGAGGTCACATCCAAATACGAGCTTAGTACTCTAGCTCTGGTGTCGGGGGTTCGATCCTACGCGCCGGCAGGGGAATTTCTCTCAAAAACTTTCCCTGGCCGTGAAGGCAAGGTCTTGGGGGACCCACAAAGTCTCCTGCCCAAGTCCTACTCCCTCGGAGGTATGTAGGCGCCCTTGTTAGCTGTCAGGATCAGTCTGTTGATCCCTTAGGATAAGATCTAGGTTATGTCTGTTTATTTTCAGCCCCATTGGCTGCCGGCTTGAAATAAACCGATTATTATTATTATTATTATTATTATTATTATTATTACACACACACACACACACGCACCGTCACCTCCACACGCACACACACAGGAGGAAGTGAGAGAGAAGCGGGGTGCACATAAAATCTAGATACCTGCTCCATTATTGAGCGAGAACACTGCCACCAGGAAATTGAGAAGCAAACCTTTCCCGGAGCCTGTGACTGTCGCTGCTGCTGGGAATGTTGGCTGGGGAATGGTTCACTAGTTCTACCACCATGTAAGGGGAAGGTGGTGGCTTTTTCTGGCCCACTTCTCCCTCATGTTTAACCCCATTAGTTTGCGATTTTAAGACGTTCGCTCCATCAGTTTGGCGATTTTAAGACTTTTTCTGCCAGTTATATGTCGATGTTTTCCAGTCGAACGACAGCGAGTCTGTAGTTTTAGAAGAATCGGCCTTCGGCTGGGAAATTGTTCTACCAAAATTGTTACAAATATATCTTGAAAGGGGGTCTAGGGTTTTTTGTTTTCAGTTTGATGGAGGTTTAGCAAAGAAACAAAACAATAATTAATATATAAATATATAGACCAACAAATAATCATTATCCCCTTAATGTAACTGTTAGAAGCGAGCGTTTCCAGTCGGATTCATTTTAAATGGCTTTCTGTTATCTATTTTAATGTTCGTTCTAGTAGTAACAGGTTTGTGAAAAAGGTGCGAATCTTTTCCTGGCTATTCCCATAAAAACCCAATAGCTTTACCCTTCACCCGCAAAAGATGTAAGGGAACCAAAAATATCAACCCCTTCTGTACCGGCGACGTCTTTCTTATTTGATTCTAGCTATATTTAGACGATTTTGTGAAGCTTAGGAAAAATTTGTGGTAGTAAAAAGGGTTAAATGGGATAGTTCAAGCTTGTTAATTGCTGGAGGCCCTTCTTAAGCTGAGTAAAATCGCCTAATAGTTGACATAATATTATGAAAAGGATTTCACTGGCACTGAATGGGTCTAAGAGACTTTTAATCCACATATGGGGCGATACATTAGATAGGTGTCTCATAGGCTGTCATCCACAGTCAGCCACTCAGCGAAGGGGAGCACACAACTCTCTCTCCAGCAGTCCTGCACATCACCCACACCTTCTTCATGAATGTTGCGCCCTTAGAAGCGCCCTCATGATGGCAGAATCCCTTGGCAGAAAGAGGGACAGGGGAAGCCCTGGTCTCTCCCCCCCAAGGCAAAGATTGAGGTCTACTGGCGAATTTTGCAGCGAAAATCTGCAAACTCGGACTGCTTCACAAACTCCTGAAGAAGCACCATGGGAAGAAGTGATGTCAAAGAAGAAGAAGAGGGCCTTCAAAGCAAAGATTGTGTCCTCTGACTCCTTTAAGACAACATACCATGCTGTTAACCACCTTGAAGAAAAGCACCCAACCCTGAAGATTGTCGTGAGGCCTAATCTGAAAGGGGAAATGGTACTAACTGCAGAAGATGCCGAGTCTGAAGAAATCCTGAAGAAGGAGGCAGAGGATTTCACCCCTCTGCAGATCCTTGATCCAGCCCTGAAGATGACAAGGGGGGTGCTCATGCATTACCCTCTTGAGTTCGACCTCGCTCCAATCCTCAAGAATCCTGCAGTTGAAAAGGCTGAACGCTGCAAGGTGAGGGGAGGAGCTGAGACAAGGCAGGTGCTCATCAACATCCGTGGAGAACTACCTGCCAGACTCAAGACCAGAAGGGGCAGCTTCAAGCTGCGCCCTTATGCTGCTGAACCCATCCGTTGCTTCAAGTGCCAGCATTTCGGACACCTGCAGTATGCCTGTAAAGGGGTACTCAGGTGTGGCGTGTGCAGCAACCGCCACGACACCAGAGACTGCATTGTCAAACTAAAGGCAAAGGAGGAGACCACAGCTAAGTGCCCCAACTGCAGCCAGGGGCACCACGTATGGAATCCAAGATGTCCAGCAAGGAAGAAGAGGCTCCCGACTGCAGGAAGGAAGACGACGGAGCCCCCAAAGACAACACCACAACCACCAAAGGAAAGAATGAGGAAGCAGAAAAGCGACGAGAGGAGACCACCACCTCCCGAACCTGAAGCTGAGGATGACTTCACCTTTTCCCAACCACAGCTTGCTAAATTCCTCATTAACTTTACCAAAAGACTATGTATGATGCTCGACGTTGAGGACAACAACCTTCCATCACCTGAAGAAGTCGAGGCCCTCACCAGTGAGGTCCTAACAGAAGCCCCCAAAACCAGCCGACCCCAGAACAAAGAAAAGATCCATCAAAAGAAGACCCCCAGGAATAGACTGCAACTCGAGAAAACCCTGAATAGGACCACCGCAGCTGCAGCCACAAAGAAAACACCAGCCCCGAAACCAGTACCAGCTGCTGAGACAGAAGAATCCCGTAAAAGGGAAGCTGAACGCAAGAATAAATGGGAAGAAAGTCAGAAGAAGAGAGCAGAGATCATTAAGAAAGCAGAGGAGGAGAAGAAGAAACAGGAGGCAGAAGAAATACGAATGCTTAAAGAATTCGTCAGAGGAAATGCGAACCTCTATTACGACAGCAACGAGGAAGAAATTGATGCAGACAATTTCGATGACATGCTATCATGAAGCGGTCTTAGGACCACACAGGTGGGCTCCCAAAATGGCATAGCTCCATGTAACCTCCATGAGAGAGAGAGAGAGAGAGAGAGAGAGAGAGAGAGAGCGCGCGAGAGAGAGAGAGCGAGAAGGGGGGGGGGGGGATCTTAATTCGAGGATACATTTGGGACTACGTGTCTCAGCTCTTTTGTTAATATAAAAACAAATCATAACACCCAAATCACCTCTGCATGAATTAATCGGGAAAGGTGGTAAGGTGATCCCATCAAAATATAGGTATATGCTTGCTCCCCTTAGTTTACTAAAGCAAGTATCACATGAGCGCTTTTTCCCTCAACATTTATATTTATATATGCCAAAATCAAGGAATGTATGAGCCAAAATGCCTGAACAAACGGAGTTTGAGGCAATTTAAGTCATAGGATGAGGGAAAGATGGAATCAGGGATAGAGTTCCAGAGTTCAGCTGTTGAAAACAAGACATATTGGGAATATAGTTTCACACTTTGGTTGGAGAGTTGCACGGCGTAGGCGTGGGATTGTGTTGCGAGTCGGGTGCTACATGCTCTACGTAGAGGAGGCGGTATACACTAAGAGAGCTCTGAGGAACACTGATTATTGTAATAGCGGTAGAATAGTGAGAGAGATGCAACATTGCGGCGAAGAGAGAGGGACTGCAAAAGATTGGTGAGTGGACGTGAGTTAATGAGACGGAAGGCTTTATTTTCTACTTTTTCTAGAAGTGCTGTGTGAGATGATCCTCCCCACATGTGTGAACAATACTCAATAAATGGATGCACTGTTCCCCTGTACAGAGCAAGAAGCTGCGCAGGGGTAAAGCACCCCTGGAGGCAGTTGAGCACACCCAGCTTCTGGGAAGCTATTTTAGCAAGAGTGGTAATATAATCTTTCCAAGAGACAACACAAGAAAGAGAGAGACATCGAGAATATTAAGAGAAGATGAAGAGTTAATTTGTATGTTGTTGAAGAGTAAGTCATTATTTTCTGGAAGGGGGCGACGAGTAGACCGATGGAGATATTGAGTTTTGGAAGCATTGAAGGTAACAAGGTTTTCTCTGCCCCAATTAGAGATAGTAGAGAAATCAGAAGATAGGTGACCATATTGCCAATAGAAGAGGTGGAGAACGACCCTGCTGTTGATCCTTGTAATTATGGTAACGCTTGGACCCTAGGAGGATGTGTGGCTCTCTAATAATACCGAGTAATTGCAAAAGGAGACTGTTGGAGAATTAGAGTTACTTATTTTGTTGTTAATTTGACTATTGAAGGCTGAAAGTGAACATTTGCAAAGGGTAATAATTTTGACAGGGGTATTTTGACTTCTAGGATATCTACCTCCTAAGGCGGTCATGTGAAAGGTATTCGAGGGCGATCCTGCCAGTGACTCGAGCAACTGAGGAAATGGTTGGACACCGGCATTTTATAAGACACGCTGATCTTCAGAGGTTAAATTAATGCTAGAATTACACGAGTAGTTTAATTAACTCTTTACATTGAGATTATTTAACATAAATTCTAAGAATACATCGTAGATTATTCAAGTAATATTTATCTTTGATGCATTACTAATGATATTAGATCGAAATATGTTTTATGATTACCTTAAGGCAACAAAAGTGCTCAGCAGAGAACATATCTCCGCCATGCGTACACATCAGAGCATGTTCGTTATATTTGTCTAGGATTGAATGATCTATGTTGCTGTAAACTTCAACAGGATATATCTCTCCGTTATAAATATAGAAGCTTCAGAGTTTGTGTTTCATTCACACCAAAAGTTTCTAAAATGTTGTGTTAAAGTTTTACGTGCTCCATGAGTGCAGCCAGGTGCAAAACAAAACAGATAGACTTTTATAAAGGCAATTTTAGTCACATAGTCTATGAATTAAAGTTTTTAAGAATACACGCCCATGACATTTATGGATGAAAAATAGCCACAGAAGCACTCGTGTGTTCCCGCCCTAACATTCAAGTATACATAAAAGCCAACATTTCCTTCCTACCTTGCTTTAAGGGAGCCAACCTCGCTTTTTTTCTTTTTATCTCCCTTTCTCTTTGGCTTGTATCTATTCGGCCCCATTCAGCCTACTGTTTTAAGACGTTAACCCCCATGCAGGTGTCAATATTTTCCTGGCGAGCGGTAGCGAGCCAGCAGCATATATTATTATGTTCCCTCCACCAACCGACTTTACTCCTAAACTCAATTAATGAAATCAACAAATACATGTGGCAGTCCAGGGGATTCGAACCTAGGATGCTCACACCGAAATTCAGTGCATTTATCCATTGCGCTACGAAGACAGTTAAAGAATGGTGGACAAGCCTACGATTTATTATGCAGTTTCAAATCCTGCATATCAATCTAAGCATGTACACCATTCCAACTGCGCTATCATAGGCTATGCATAGGTGAATGGAAGGAGTAATTAATGGGGCCTTAACCCTAAGGAAGGCCTCTCTATAAACTACCCCTGAACCTGAATGAATTATTATGTTACCTCCACCAACCGACTTTACTCCTAAACTCAATTAATGAAATCAACAAATACATGTGGCAGTCCAGGGATTCGAACCTAGGATGCTCACACCGAAATTATATATATTTTTGTTTTGACAGCAAGCTAAATTTGTAGATTTTTCGAGAGAAAAATTTCTCCCGCGAAGCCGGATTTCTCCATACAATGCTGGCTCGCTATCGCTCACCAGGAAGAAATCGACACCTGGATGGGGATAAACGTCTTGAAACAATTGGCTGAATGCGGGCCGAATGGATACAAGCCAGGGAAAGAGAGAAAATGAGGAAAAGATCAAACAAAACGGTGACCCCCCTTAAGTGAAGTATGATGCTCGGTCCGTAGAACAAAGCCCTCTCCTCCTACACTGGTGCCTAGTACCCTTAAGGGGAGGTTTTTAATGTTCTCCCTAAACCTCCATCAAGCAATACAAAAATAAAAAAAAAAATAAAAAAAAATAAACATACGTGTACATTTATCAGGATAACAAAAGGAGGAGAGGGCTTTGTTCTACGGACTCTTAACTTATTATGTTTAAACAATACAGGAACTAATCTCATACTAGATGTAATATTGCTTTGCCACAATTTATGGATAGTTATAAATATGTTGACATTTCATGCGGTAATTAAAACTGAGTTAGATTACCTGCAAAAGAGTACAATATAAACAATTGTATGTAATACTAACATTTGTTTGTATATACTAACCCAAATATAATTGACTGAAAGAATAGTATTCAGAACTTAATGAATTGGGCAATGTTTCTTACACAAGGCAAAGAGTGTTTAGCTCCATACAGGAAACAAAACTAATTAGTTCTGTTGAATACTTCCCAAAACTCTCGATGACAAATGGTGAAACAATTCAGTAAAACATTAACCTGACACTCCCACGACGTAAAATAAACTGTTTTAGTCATCAGTTATCAAAGGTAAAGGGAAACTCTCAAGGTAAAGTGATACATAGTTTTTTTCTGCGAGATTATTAAGTAAATATTGAACCTGGCTGTACAGTCAGGAGACAAAAAGGTTCCTACCTTTATTCTGAGAACAGTCCATATCAAAATTAATGAAAGCTATCTAGATGTTCAAGCTTTCATAAGCCGAGCATCATACTTCACTTAAGGGGGGTCACCGATTTGTTTTTATCTTTTTCTAATTTTCTCTCTTTCCCTGGCTTGTATCCATTCGGCCCGCATTCAGCCAATTGTTTTAAGACGTTTATCCCCATCCAGGTGTCGATTTCTTCCTGGTGAGCGATAGCGAGCCAGCATTGTATGGAGAAATCCGGCTTCGCAGGAGAAATTTTTCTATCGAAAAATTTACAAATTTAGCTTGCTGTCAAAACAAAAATATATATAATTTCGGTGTGAGCATCCTAGGTTCGAATCCCTGGACTGCCACATGTATTTGTTGATTTCATTAATTGAGTTTAGGAGTAAAGTCGGTTGGTGGAGGTAACATAATAATTCATTCAGGTTCAGGGGTAGTTTATAGAGAGGCCTTCCTTAGGGTTAAGGCCCCATTAATTACTCCTTCCATTCACCTATGCATAGCCTATGATAGCGCAGTTGGAATGGTGTACATGCTTAGATTGATATGCAGGATTTGAAACTGCATAATAAATCATAGGCTTGTCCACCATTCTTTAACTGTCTTCGTAGCGCAATGGATAAATGCACTGAATTTCGGTGTGAGCATCCTAGGTTCGAATCCCTGGACTGCCACATGTATTTGTTGATTTCATTAATTGAGTTTAGGAGTAAAGTCGGTTGGTGGAGGGAACATAATAATATATGCTGGCTCGCTACCGCTCGCCAGGAAAATATTGACACCTGCATGGGGGTTAAACGTCTTAAAACAGTAGGCTGAATGGGGCCGAATGGATACAAGCCAAAGAGAAAGGGAGAGAAAAAGAAACAAAAGCGAGGTTGGCTCCCTTAAAGCAAAGGTAGGAAGGAAATCTTGGCTTTTATGTATACTTGAATGTTAAAGGCGGGAACACACGAGTGC
Source organism: Paralithodes platypus (assembly GCA_032716605.1). Taxonomy (NCBI): domain Eukaryota; kingdom Metazoa; phylum Arthropoda; class Malacostraca; order Decapoda; family Lithodidae; genus Paralithodes; species Paralithodes platypus. Next base: position 3,631,046 of record CM064551.1, read on the forward strand.
TCCTGTGGCTATTTTTCATCCATAAATGTCATGGGCGTGTATTCTTAAAAACTGTAATTCATAGACTATATGTGACTAAAATTGCCTTTATAAAAATCTATCTGTTTTGTTTTGCACCTGGCTGCACTCATGGAGCACGTAAAACTTAAGAAACTTTGCAAAATTTTAGAAACTTTTGGTGTGAATGAAACACAAACTCTGAAGCTTATACTGTATATTCAAAACGGAGAGATATATCCTGTTTAAGTTTGCAGCAACATAGATCATTCAATCCTATACTAGACAAATATAACGAACATGCTCTGATGTGTACGCATGGCGGAGATATGTTCTCTGCTGAGCACTTTTGTTGCCTTAAGGTAATCAGAAAACATATTTCGATCTAATATAATTAGTAATGCAGCAAAGATAAATATTACTTGAATTATCTATGATGTATTCTTAGAATTTATGTTAAATAATCTCAATGTAAAGAGTTAACTAAACTACTCGTGTAATTCTAGCATTAATTTAACCTCTGAAGATCAGCGTGTCTTATAAAATGTCGGTGTCCAACCATTTCCTCAGTTGCTCGAGTCACTGGCAGGGTTGCCCTCGAATACCTTTCACATTACCGCCTTAGGAGGTAGATATCCTAGAAGTCAAAATACCCCCGTCAAAATTATTACCCTTTGCAAATGTTCACTTTCAGCCTTCAATAGTCAAATTAACAAAACAATAAGTAACTCTAATTCTCCAACAGGCTCCTTTTGCAATTACTCGGTATTATTAGAGAGCCACACATCCTCCTAGGGTCCAAGCGTTACCATAATTACAAGGGTCAACAGCAGGGTCGTTCTCCACCTCTTCTATTGGCAATATGGTCACCTATCTTCTGATGTCTCTACTATCTCTAATTGGGGCAGAGAAAACCTTGTTACCTTCAATGCTTCCAAAACTCAATATCTCCATCTGTCTACTCGTCGCCCCCTTCCAGAAAACAATGACTTACTCTTCAACAACATACAAATTAACTCTTCATCTTCTCTTAATATTCTCGATGTCTCTCTTTCTTGTGCTCTCTCTTGGAAAGATTATATTACCATTCTTGCTAAAACAGCTTCCCAGAAGCTGGGTGAGCTCAACTGCCTCCAGGGGTTCTTTACCTCTGTGCAGCTTCTTGCTCTGTACAGGGAAACAGTGCGTCCATTTATTGAGTATTGTTCACACATGTGGGGAGGTTCCTCTCACACAGCACTTCTAGAAAAAGTAGAAAATAAAGCCTTCCGTCTCATTAACTCACGTCCACTCACCAATTTTTTGCAGTCTCTCTCTCTTCGCCGCAATGTTGCATCTCTCTCACTATTCTACCGCTATTACAATAATCAGTGTTCCTCAGAGCTCTCTTAGTGTATACCGCCTCCTCTACGTAGAGCATGTAGCACCCGACTCGCAACACAATCCCACGCCTACGCCGTGCAACTCTCCAACCAAAGTGTGAAACTATATTCCCAATATGTCTTGTTTTCAACAGCTGAACTCTGGAACTCTATCCCTGATTCCATCTTTCCCTCATCCTATGACTTAAATTGCCTCAAACTCCGTTTGTTCAGGCATTTTGGCTCATACATTCCTTGATTTTGGCCCTGTCACTCTTTCAACTCTGGGGGAGAGACTCGTCACAGGTAGTTTTGCCTTTTGTCTCCCTCATCTACATAGAAAAAAACATCTGTGCCCCTGTACAGAGCAAGAAGCTGCGCGGGATTTTTGGAAGCATTGAAAATATTAAACAAAAATCTGCCTCAGTCAGTAATTATTGAAAGATCAGAGGGTAGGTAGGCCATGGCCTCATCATGTGAGTTGTGAAAAACTAGTTGAATAGTGTAGGGTAGTGTCACCAGCACATGAGTGGATAGGACTAGAGGTACAGTTGATAAGATTGTTAACAAATATTATAAATAGTACTGGGGATACGACAAAATCCTGAGGAACACGAGTTGATTGGTTGAGGAAGTGAATGATGGCCATCCAAAACCGCAGCTATGGAACGGCCGGAAAGGAATTTTGAGACAAAGTCACAGATAAAGGGATAGAAGTAAAAGAGAAGGTAGTTTGAAAATACGTTATTTGTGCCACACTTGATTAACACCTTACGAGCGGCCTATGCGGTTTATTTATGTGTACCGCACAGCGGGGTGTTTTTAGCCAAAATAGGGCTGTTTACGTGATCATTTTCATGCCTAAATAAGACCCAGAACGTAAAACAAGTACCTATCCCTGAAAGGGCATAAACAGAGCTTTCGAATGACACCATAACGATCCTTGTATGATGGATAGTTTTCTTGCAATAACCGTGCAACGCGAGTGCAAAAAGCAGGTAATTCGGTACTTTCAGTACATAATTGAGTATGTGGCAAGTGAGAGAGGGAGGAGGGAGCTGAGATTTGTGTCAGTAGGTTCGCCGCGGTGGTCTGGAGCAGTCATACGCTCGCTAGTCTCCTGCCACCACTTGTCTCTCTCTCTCAGCCACATTACGTGCTGAAATTGCCACTCGAGTTATGTCGAGCGCCGCCACATAGTCCAGCTTTATTTAACTCGACTTATGTTGCTCGCCGCTAATTAAGGGTTAAAACATTTTGATATGTATGGCGCAATAGAAAAAAGTATCAACAAAGTCCCGAAGGGAGGATGACCAAGAGATAGTAAAGTAGGAAAGTAGGTCACCAGTAGAGCGGCCATTAAGGAAGCCATACTGGCGATCTGAAAGAAGGTTATGGGAAGTCAGATGCTTAAGAAATTTTGAATTACAGATAGATAAAACAAACTTTAGAGATACAAGATGTGAGGGCAATTGGACGATAGTTGGAGGGTTGAGAGCAGTCACCCCTCTTTGGGACAGGTTGAATGAGAGCAAACTTCCAGCAAGAAGGAAAGGTGTTAGATGAAAGACAGAGGCGGAAGAGTTTACCTGGACAAGGAATCAGCACAGAAGTACAGTGTTTGAGTACAAGGGAGGGACACCATCTGTCCCGTATGCCTTCTTAGTATTAAGCCCAGAAAGGGCAGAAAGTATATCTTTGGAAACAATTATAATAATAGGCATAACTAAGTGAGACGGTGGTGGAGGAGGAAGAACAGTACCGGAATCGTCCAAGGTTGAGTTTTTAGCGAAAGCTTGAGTATAAAGACTTCAGTTTTGTCAGGGGAAAAAGTGGTGGTGGTGCTGTCTGGGCGGACAAAAGGAGGGATATATGAGGAAGTAAAGTTATTGGAGAGGTTTTTGGCTAGGTGCCAGAAATAATCTACTCCCATAACACTATGTGACTAAAATTGCCTTTACAAAAATCTATCTGTTTTTGTTTTGTACCTGGCTGCACTCATGGAGCACGCACAACTTTGCAAGATTTTAGAAACTTTTAGTATGAATGAAACACGAACTATGAAGCTTATATATTTAAAATGGAGAGACATATCCTGTTTAAGTTTATAACAACACAGATCATTAAATCCTAGAAACCTTTCATTGTTAAAGTATGAAAGGTTTAAGTTCAACACCTCAGAACAGTGTGGACGAATATAACGAACATGCTTTGATTTGTGCGCATGGAGGAGATATGTTCTCTGCTGAGCTAGAGTTTGATAGTTCATTACATTTACTATTGGTGAAGGAGTATTTGGCAAGTCGAAGAACAGATTTGGCATGATTCTGGGCAAACATGAAGGGTTCTAGATTACTGAGTTTGAAGGTACTGTATGTATGCTTCCTCCTTATTGTGGACAGCTGTAGAACAAGCGTGAGAAACTATGGTTTATGTGCTTTAGTCTGAGAGAAAGAAAATGGAATGTATGCCTCCATGCCTGACAGGATCATCTCAGTAATGTGCTCGACACTCACTGAGTGTCCCTGGGCACAGAAGCAAATATAATTCTCGGGAAAGTCAAAGAAGTACTGCCGGTGCCTAAATGCCACAAGCGCCGCCAGCTGGGAGGATCAGATGGCTGTACTGGAGAGATAGGACAGGTAACAGAGATAAGGCTGTGATTGGAGGAGCCCAACAGACGAAACGGCCCCATGCACCTCTGTCCCCAGTCAGTCAACGTCCCTCCTCCCATCCAGCACCGCCTTCACTCATATACTTCTTCACTCCATCCTTCCACCTTTCATTCGGTTTACCTCTCCCTCTCTGACCTTCCACCTCACTCTCGTACACTCTCTTAGTCATTCTCTCGCTTCCCTTATGTTCCACATGGCCGAACCATCTCAGGTGTTCCTTTTCACACTTTCCAGCACATCTACATCCACACCACACCTCACTCGTACTTCCTCATTAGTCTGTCTATCCCTCCATGTAACTCCGCACGCACTTCTCAAGTAACTTATTTCCACCCCTCTCACTCTTGGTTTGAGTCTCTTCACCAACGTCCATGCTTAGCTCCCGTAAGTCAATGTCGGGATTACCACACTGTCATGCTATCCATTTCTCCGTTCTCGCTCTGACTCTCTCAATCACTACCCTACTGTACACCTTCCCTACTACTCTTAGAAGGCATATTCCCCGGTGGTTACCACACACTCCTCTTTCCCCTTTACCCTTATACAGGGGGACTATTATGCCTGTCTTCCGGTCATCAGGTGCACTCCCCTTCTTCCATGCTAGTTTAAAAAAAATCCATACCCATTCAATCACTATCTCGCCACCATACCTCAGCATATCCCCACACGCTCCATCTATTCCTGATGCTTTCCCCATCTTCACTCTATTCATGGCTTCACACACTTCTGACCTCCTGATCCCCACCTCCTCCTCCCTCGCCGGCTTTAGCACCGCCAACAGCTCCGCATCGCCACTGAGAAAACTCAATCCTAATTTGAGTATTTCATATCCCAATTCCCTTTATTCATTGCATGAACAGTAGTTAAGTGCTTGTTTAACCTCCACATAGTTCTGTAGTTGCCGTGCATGTTATTTTATTGCTTTTCTGACTGATAAACATTGTTGTTTACATTTGTTATCCTAGCTTGTAGCAGACGACGCACGCGCACCTCTAATCGACCTAGCTTTGTATTTTCTTATTAACTCTAGTAGTTATCATATTCAGCATCCTACTGTAGCTATATATATCTGTAATTTTAGTTGTTGCTTGCATGATCTTGTAGTAACCTTTGACTGATAACTTTGTTTACCTAAATATAATCCTGCTTGACTAGCCTACAGTGACACCAGGGCCATCTGTTGATACAGTATATTAACCCCTTGTGTGCAGTTACACTTTATTTTCATATAATCTCTATTTGGTGAATTGTATATTTAGTTACATATTCTATTATATGTATATATTTGTTTTGCTTTTTTAGGTAGGTTATCACCCCTGGTAGCCTACTTCTGCATATTTCATACTTTTTTTGTTTTTGGTTATTTTTGTTTTCGGTTAGTCTAGGCTATCATCCCTGGTGGCCTATTTCTGCGTACGGTACTTCAATTTTTTAATTTTCAGTTAGGCTATCACCGCAGGTGGCCTATTTCTGCGTACCGGTATTTCATAATTTTTGTTTTTGGTTATTTTTGTTTTCGGTTAGTCTAGGCTATCATCCCTGGTGGCCTATTTCTGCGTACTTCAATTTTTAAATTTTCAGTTAGGCTATCACCGCTGGTGGCCTATTTCTGCGTACCGGTATTTCATAATTTTTTTTTCCGGTTAGGATAGGCTATAACCCCTGGTGGCCTATTTCTGTTTAAATAAACATAAAATTGTTTTCGGTTCGGCTATCACTGCGTATTCAATTTAATTTTGTTTTGTTTTAATTTTCGGTTAGGCTATCACCGCTGATAACCTATTTGTGTGTATTTTAACATTTTTGTTTTCGGTTAGGCCTATTTAAGTAAGTGAAGCGACCTGAAGGGAGTGAAGTGTTTTTAAAGTGAGTTAAGTGTTTTTAAGTGAGTGAAGTGATCTGAAGAAAGTGATCGTCACCATGCCTCGTGCCTGTACGAACTGAGCCGGTAGGTTTGGTGCTTCCATGTTTGCTCCTGCCGATCCACAAGTCTGCCGACTCTGCCAGCAACGAGAGGATTTGACAGCAAAATTGGATGAAGCCCACAACAAGAACAATGCCCTCACCAGGAAGCTGGAATCACTCCAAGAGTTTGTAACACTCAACGTTGGAGTATCACTAACTCCAATTGTTTCAACTCCAGCATCCACCACCGCCCCAACGTCATCTGCCAACAATCCAACACCTGCAGTAGACACTGCAGCAGATGCTTCTGACGAACCTGAGCCGACATCAAACCAGGACAGCCGCCCTGTTCACCTTAGTCTCTCCCCCACTCCTCGTGCAAGAAGCCTGCTAGCACGAACAGTACCAACCCCTCGCCCCCGTTCTAACCACTCCTCTCCCCGACCTGTACGTAGAGTCCCGCCACCACAGGTTTCCGGATTTACACCAGTGAAGAACGGTGCACGGCCAACGCAGAAAAGGTCTCATCTACCAGTTACTATGTCAAACAGATTTGAGATATTGGTAGAGATGGAAGACGAACCAGAAGAGACCAGGCTCGTTGGGGATTCCATCTTACGAGGACAGGTCGAAGAGTTCTGCGACAGAGTCCCAAATCAACGAAAAAGATTTTGCATCCCTGGAGCTGGACTGGACGACATTGTGGAAGCCTTCGAAGATACCACAACGGATGCAAATGAAAATACCCTTTTTGTCATCCATGCTGGTTCAAATGACGTCATGCGCACCAGATCCGAAGAGTTGATGGAGAAATATCGCAAGATGATCCAGCACTACAAAAACAAGTCAAGGAATATCATCATCTCAGGCATTCTCCCCAAGATCGACGCACCTGACAAATTCTACGACAAGGCCTTCAGCACAAATAGCCGACTAAAATATTTTTGTCTGAGGGAAGAAGTTGAATTCATCAACCTCTGGGACAACTTCTACAACCAGCCTACTCTGTTCCGCAAGGATGATACTCATCTAAACCCTGTGGGTTCAGCACGCATGGGTCGTCTCCTACACGAAGCAGTCCGCAGCCATGGATCAAAAAACGCCATCCGAGAAGAAGCAGCAGTGACATAAATCATCCAAAGCCAAGAAAAAAACAGAGGCAACCGAGGACCACCAGCGATAAGGAGCGAAGACAGCGAGGACCGAGGACAGCCATGAACATAAATGTAGATCCGACAAGAACCAAAAATATTATTAAAGAGCGTTCCGTGAGTTCTAAAATAACAAATTTAAAGGTTTTCTATGCAAACGCTCGTAGCATACGCAATAAATTTTCAGATTTAGAGGAGCTAGTGTTTACAGAAAATTATGATGTGATTGGCATAACAGAATCTTGGCTCAATACAGAAGATAGAGACTTTTTAGCAGAGTATTCACTTCCCGGTTATGTAATGTTTGAGAAAAGCCGAATAAATCGAAATGGAGGTGGCGTTTTACTTTATATCAAAGAAAGTCTTAACCCTACCCTCTTGTCAAAACCTCAAATTGTGAACGTCGACGCATCTTTTGTGCTAATAAAGAATAATAAAGGTACAAAAATAATACTTGCATTAATATACAGACCTCCAGCTCAATCAGTGCAAACTGACCGAGAAATTTACGAACAAATTGCAGATGTAAGTAACTCACAAGATACCGTCATTTTTGGCGACTTAAATTTACCTGTGACCAAGTGGGGCGATACTCTTACTTCACACTCCGGACATGACTTGTATATGAACTTGCAAGAGAGTTCGCTTTATCAATTTGTTCGAACGTCGACCCGTGGTAATAACGTTCTTGACATTGTACTTGCAACAAAAGAAGAATTAATAGAGAATTTGAATGTTGGTGATGAATTCAGTAACAGCGACCATCGTACGATAACTTTCACTTTAAAATTTACTAGTAACGAACCAAATAGTAGCATCGAAAAAGTCCCTAATTTCAAGAAAGCAAACTTTCATAAACTTAGAGCTATGTTTAAAGAAACTGACTGGAGCTTTTTAATTAACAATAACGACATAAATACATCTTGGAAGTTATTCGAAACCACTTACCTAAAAGCAGTGCAAGACTGCATACCATCGAAAATACGGCGTCCAGGCCATAATAACAAGCCCAAATGGTGGAATAAAGATATTTCAAACTGCCTGCTTGCTAAAAAAGTTGCTAATGATAGATTAAAATCCTCACAAAATGACGAAGAACGGGTGAAATTTGTAGAGCTACGACGCAAAGCCAAAAAGTTAATTAAGCAAAGTAAAAAGACCTTAGAATTACATATTGCGAATCAAAGTAAAACAAACACGAAAGAATTCTATAGTTATATCAGAAAGAAAAAAGTAGTTACTTCAACTGTTGGACCGTTAGTTGATGAAAATGGAGAATACACCAAAGACGAAGTACAAATGAGTAATGCCCTCAATACCTTCTTTGCATCAGTTTTTACAACAGAAGACCTCAGTGATATCCCTACACCATCGCCGATTCAGATTGATAATTCAGATGTTCTAAGCAATATCACCGTTACAGAGAGAGAAGTATTGAATTGTTTAGATAAACTCAAGGTAAATAAAACGCCTGGACTTGATACAATCTCACCTAGAGTTCTAAAGGAAGCTAAGGATGAGCTCTCCAAACCACTGACATTACTATTCAATAAATCCTTGCAGTCTGGAACTATGCCTGATCAGTGGAAGCTAGCCAACGTAACACCGATATTCAAAAAAGGCAGCAAATCCCTACCCAGTAACTATCGTCCAATTAGCTTAACCTCAGTTATATGTAAAATGCTAGAAACGGTCATACGAGACAGACTCGTAAATCACTTAGAGGAAAATAACATACTTAAAGATACTCAACACGGCTTTCGTAAAAAACGTTCCTGTTTAACAAACCTCTTAGACTTCTTCCACGATATCCTCAACCTCTACGATGAGAGTAAAGCTGTAGATATTATATACCTTGATTTTCAAAAGGCCTTTGACAATGTTCCCCACAAACGTTTACTGCTAAAACTAAAAGCGCATGGAATACAAGACGGTGTGTTGAAATGGATAGAAAATTGGCTCAGCGACAGAAAGCAAAGAGTAGTCATAAACGGTAAGGCATCTAAATGGACCAATGTAAGTAGTGGGGTACCCCAGGGATCGGTACTAGGACCAATTATCTTTCTAATTTACATCAACGACATAGATGAGGATCTCACCTGTACAATCTCAAAATTTGCTGACGATACAAAAATTGCAAATAGCGTACTCTCAAAAGAACAAGTTGACGATATGCAACACAATCTAGATAAATTGTCATGTTGGGCCCAAATTTGGCAAATGAGTTTCAATGCGGATAAATGTAAAGTACTACATATCGGATACCTAAATGAGAAAGCAAACTATTCGATGAATGGCACTCAGGTTAAGAATGTAAACAGAGAAACCGATCTGGGAGTAACAATATCGAGTATCCTAAAACCGAGTCAACAATGTTCAGAAGTTGTTAAGAAGGCAAACAAAATAATTGGCTTTATAGGCAGGTCATTTGAGCATAAATCCAAAGAAATTATCCTAACCCTTTACAATTCCTTAGTCCGCCCTCTTCTGGAATACTGCGTTCAATCCTGGTGCCCTTATTACCAAAAAGATATAAACAAGCTAGAACGAGTTCAATGTAGAGTTACCAAAATGATACCTAGCCTAAAGAACAAACCATACAAAGAGCGTCTTAGAGAATTAAATCTATTTCCTTTAACCCAGCGCAGATTAAGAGGTGACTTAATTCAAGTGTTCAAAATCATCAAAGGCATCGACAATATGAACTGTAGTAAGTACTTCACTATCGACCAATCTAATTACACGCGGGGAAACGGTTGCAAAATTATTGGTAAATCTTTTAACTCACACGAATCTAAGAATTTCTTCTTCAATCGAGTTGTCACCTTGTGGAATGGGCTTCCCCGAAACGTTATAGACTGCATCACCGTTGATTCATTTAAACTCCGCCTAGACAAATATCTCGCATCAAACCCGCGACTGACTGCGTTTGTAAATGAATAACTTTATTTTATCCCCCCCTCAGTTACTAACCCATCTGTCCCCTACTAACTTCCTAATCCTGCCACGGACATTAGTTCCAGCGCAGTAATTCCCTTTCCAATGTTCCCTTACCCACTCTAAACCACTGTTTGGACACTTGATCCTCAGTGTTTTGGAGGACAAGCAACCTAGAAGGGTCACTAGATCTGTTGTTGCTTGATTTCCTTTGTACTCCTTTGTACTCCTTTGTACTCCCCTACTTCTCTTCTTTTCCCTCCCATACCCCATCCAACTATGTTTGCTGGTCCTCATTTCTTACATTTAGCAATTCGTTGAAGTAGTCCCTCCATCTTTCAACTCTCTCTTGCTTCTCGGCTATCACTTGCCCATTCTTATCTTTCACACCCTTACTGTTTCCCTAGGTACCCTCCCTAACTTTCTTGACCTCTTTCCAGACTAGTTTCTTACATTCCCTCCATTTTACACTTAGATTCCTTCCAAATTTCTCATCTGCTTTTCTCTTACTATCCTTCACTACTCTCTTCACCACTCTCTCTTTCTTCAAGTACCTCGCTCTTTTCTGTCTCTCCAAATCTTCATTCCCTGTACTATCCAACCACTCACTATACGCTTTCTTCTTGTCTTCAACAGCTATTTTTACCTCTTCAGTCCACCACGTTGTACCCTTCACTCCCCTCCCTCTTCTCTTTACTCCACACACCTCCTCCCATGCTTCAAATATCTCTTCATTAAACACTTTGCTCACCTCCTCCACTTCCTCCATACCCTCCAGGTCAAACCTACCTAGTCGTCTCTCTACTGCTCTCTTGAACTCTTCCCTGATCTCCTCCTCCTGTAACCTCTCCGCCCTTTTCGCCGCTTCACCTTCCTCTCGCCTCCCTCCAGCTCTCCTCACCTTCTTCTTTTGTATCCTAATTTTGGCTACTACTACATAGTGATCAGACAGACCCCCCCCCTCCCCATACCCCTATACACCCTAGCATTCAGCACAGAATTCTTCATTCGTTCATCAACACATATTGTATATAATCAATCAGTGCCTTTCGTTCCTCCATTGTCCCATCTCTCCTCCTCCACACCACTTTCCATGTGTACATGTTTATCATTCTGTGTTGTAAGAAGGTGTTGGCTATCCACAGCCTTCTCCCCACACATACATCCACAAGTGCACTACCATTCCCATTCACCTCTGATGGTACACCTCACCCTCCCTCCACTCCATCAACTTTCCTATCACCCACGTTCCCATTGATATCCCCAATCAGAAATATTCTTTCGCTCTTGCCAAATTTATCCAGGCACGCCTCAACATTCACCCAGAACTCCTCTTTCTCTCTTGTCAGAGCACACACACACACAACCACCCACGTTTGCATTCCTACTTTTATTCTCATCCACACAATCCTTGCACCCACAGAACCATAGTCTCTTACACACCTTTCCATTTTTTACTTAAAACAAACACGCACCTCCTTTCGCTCCCTCACTCACTCCACCCATTACACACCCATTACACACTCCAACTCGCTCACACATGTACCCCTCCATTTGGTCTCAGTCATTTTGCATGCATCCATCATGGCATTTACTAACACTTCCAGGACCTCTCTCTTTTTTGTGTTGTCATTCATGCCTCTTACATTCCAAATCGCAATCCTTAGACTGTCCATGGTCGGTCGAAGTTTGTTAACATTAGGTCCGTCCGGTTCTGAGGCCGTTTGTTCGTTATTCTTTGCTTTAGATTTTTTCATGGGTCGCAAGCCCTCCGACCTAACCTCTTTAGTCGCCTCTTACGACACGCAGGAGGCATGTGGGGCATATTCTGTTCCCTTACCCCCAGGGTAAGGATTAGAAGTTAGAAATATGTCAAGGATGTTGGGCCGATCTTCTAGGCGGTCAGGGATACGGGTAGGGTGCTGGACTAATTGTTCTAGGATTGAAAAGATGTAAGCTTGTTCACCAGGTTGAGCAGTGAAATGAGAGGAGTGCCATTGGTGGTGGTAAACACTGAAATCACCCAAGATGAAGATTTCTGTAAATGGAGAGATGGATAGGATGTGTTCTAATTTATATGATAGATAGTTAAAGACTTGGATAGTCAGTTGAATATTATTAGGGGAGAGGTAAACAGCGCATAAATATTTAGGTTAGCTATAAAATCAGGTAAGGTATAACACACCATATTGACGATATTCAAGGTTAAATGTAAGTACTGTAGGTGTAACATTCTGTCTCTTGCAATACCGTACTATTCTAACTCTTCTACTAAACTCTAGCCTACCATATGTTACTCGACAACGGATCATCTAACGAATTGAACAGAACAATTCTGCATCAAAGTTTAATCCAAAGTCAACCATTTCCGATTATATTAAATGTGAAACGATTATGTACACATTCATTTATCAGAAGAGAGGAGTGAAGTAAAATACATTAATATCCCTCCTATCCCAACACATTGAAATTGTAGTAATGTTTAAAAGCGTACACAAATATAATGGTATTGTTTACAAATTAAATGTTTATCAACTTTTAACGGAAAAGTCAATTAATATTAACAGTGCACTAACAACACATCATAAAGTCCAATGAATGATCAATCTTAATTTACAACGTATTTGCTGTAAATTATGAGTATATATTTTAGAACGGTTTGTGAAAACTAAACTACCAAAATAATGCTTTGATAACAATTAGCCAATACAATGACATTATTTAAAATATGTTATTGTCATAACGAACAAATAAGCCAGTTTCAATAAATATAAATGAGTTGGGTGTCAACTACGAGATTTCTTCAATATGAAGAGTGTAAAAGAAAACGGAGAATTTAGGGATATCTATTTTCCTTTATAATATTGTCGATCGTATATGTTTCGTTTGTCAGTATATGCTTAACTTAGTATTACATAATTAAAGGCTAAGAAAATGATTGATGCCTATCGTGGTCAACAAGACTCCTTAAAATATAGCTTACTTGAATATAAAGTTGAACGTTACTTACCATGAGTGAGAGTTATTATACCATACCTGGTGCTTTACCTAGTACATAGCCTTTATGAATACAAGGGACTGGAGTTCTCGAAATGGGGCTCCAGCCCTGATGTTATTTTTGACTTACAATATGCTGGCTTAATAATGCATAAGTATTATTATTCATAAATTTAGTTAGTTAGAATAGGACTCCAGAGGGTTGATAGCCTCTGGAGTCCTATTCTAACTAACTAAATTTATGAATAATACTACTTATACCTTATACCTAACTTATAGCTTGCCTGGTATTTAGGTTGTTACTCTTCCTGATCATGTAGGTAAGCTAGAAACGTTTGTTCTATGTTATTAAGACATTTTGATAAATAATATATTTAAGTGCATTATCAGAGCATATTATAAGCTAATATTTTCAAAATGTTAATCCATTAGGATTATAAAAATCAATAGTTAGTCGACCGACTAATTTCAATTTGGCCAGTCTTATGAATACATCATAATTATTTAAGCACGAGTGGTATATTAGTTAAGTAATTAATTCAGCTGTAGTTAACATAGTTCAGCTCACATGAAATTAGCCCAGCAATTAATCAAGAGTTAGTTAGTCGAACAATTTGTTATGCCGGATGTCATAACTTCAAATCAGTCATGTCACTCCGCAGAAGTGTTTTCGGCTGCAAACATTTACATAAGTCACTCAAGGAACATGGCTTTATGGGGCCGTTTTCTTTTACATCAGAAGCGCCGCCATTTTCATCATCAGCGGGTGCGGAGACTCGGTCATCAATCAAACTTGCACCAGTTCACCTGTCAAGCCTTACTAGTTCTGCCCCAGTGCCACCTGATATAGTTAACCCAAGGCATGAAGGACCTAACTACAACCCTCTAGGTCAAGGGCAAGGAGACATTTTTGCCCTCAGTCCAACAACCAAGAAGAAGAGGAAAAATCACGATATATATTATCTGGCAGATTTAGACATTAGGTCAGCCTCAGGTCCAGGCCACCCCGACGAGATCACAAGTTCGGGTTTTAACCTTTGTTTGGAATAAGGGGTTAGGCATTGCCAGCCACCATAGGTCGGTGAGTATTGTTACCGACCACTGGTTTGGCTTTGCCAACTAGCCAACTCAGTAGGTGTTGCCACCGATCTCAAGACGAAGGAGAAGCAAGAAGATATGTAGCTGCAGAGTCTACCTGGGCCTCCCTCTCCACTCCCCTAACAAGGAAGAGACACTGCCCTATTACTTGCCTCTCCCAAAAATCATTGTGGTTCTGAGTCAACAAGAATGATCATAGTTGTTCCCTCTGTTGTGATCAGTACTTAATGCAAAGAACAGAACAAATATACACACTGACTTTGCCTTTCAGATTCCATTTGCCATCTCATAATAACGTTAGTCACCTTGTGTACTTCTTGTATTGCTATGTTTCTGTCTTTTGTGTCATTTGTCTCATAAATATACTTACATAAACAGTAATACGTGTTTCCTGTTCTAGTTCTAAGTACCCTCATTAGAGTTGGAATCCACAGCATAATATTGGTGGCAGCTGGTGATCTCTTCTCAGGGTACATGACAGTCAGTGACCAGTTCAAACGGTTCAGTTTAGTTTGTTTGTTTCACACGTAAACTTACAAGCTCATAACTATTACCTATTTAGGGCAAAGTTACTTTAACCCGCTGAGTACCAGCTAAATATTAATAAATGTACCACCCAGGACCGGCTGATTCTGAATTTTTGTTTTATTCCAGAAACAATAGCGAATGGGTTAGGAATGAAGGAAAAACAAAATTGGTCAAAAAGTGCAAAAAATGGTCCTACAGAGCCCCCGAAAACGGATTTTACAAGAGTAAAAAATTGAAGGCAATTTCCCCAAAAAAACATGTTTTTGCGCGCTAACGCGCACGCGGTTGGACTTTGAGAGTTGTCAACCATCGGCATGGGTGCGTGGGATACTTACACAGTTCCCATACAACTGAGTCCTCGGGGTGCCATAGAACCGGACCGGCCAGGACGCAAACCATGCGTCGCTGGGGTTTAGCGTTACATACATTGTGGACGCAAACCCTGCATCGCTGGGGCTCAGTGGGTTAATCAACTTACGGGTGAGCTACCACTAATATGACATCAGAACGGTCACCCAATTGATTGAACCTGCAAATAAGGATATCTTTTAAAGCAAACCGGGGAGAAGCAAAGTGTAATTGCAAACATGGGCAATAGGCATGCAATCACTCTCAGTTTTGATGGGTTAAAGTCTCTCTTCATAACTTCACTTCAACCAGCACTAGCCCGGTGGCAACAGTCCCCAGGAACCATAATACCTGAAGGTAGCAACATTAAACCTGCATGCAACAGAGACCTTGCCACCCTCGAAACCTGTCGAAAATTCCATGGAAATATTTTGTAGCCATTTGATTCCTAAAGATTCTTCCTAAGTTAAGTACAATAATATAATTTTAGGCAGCTTATAATTAATGTGACGTCATCATAATGAATGGGCTACGCTATATATATTCAAAGGGTAGCTATAAATAAAGTAGACGTGCCGTTTTGCCCAAAATCAAAACGGCATACCCAACTCTGCGATGGGTCACCTACTATTACTACCATCGCTTCTAATGTCAACTAAGCTAACTTAACCTATCAAATGTGGGGCGAGTTGTGTTCGCCCCCAGAATGCCATCACCGTTGGGGGGGGGGGGGGGTGGGGGGAGGCTGGTGGAGGGCCGAGGGAGGGGGGGGGGGGGGGTGCAAATCCATTATTTTGATCTAAAATCATAACTATCGCACAAATTCAAAACATATTTTTTAATTACCGTCGAATTCACGCACCAAGGTTCGTGTGAAGGTGGTGAAAATCCGTCGATAGGTCTAGGAGGAGTTATCGGACAGACAGACAGACAGACATTTTGGCCAGCATGTGCCACTATACGGGGGGGGGGGGGGGGGATACCACTCTGCTTACGCAGAGTTGATAAAGTAGACGTGCCGTTTTTCCCAAATTCAAAACGGCATACCCAACTCTGCGATGGGTCACCTATATTTTACTACCATCGCTTCTAATGTCAACTAAACTAACTTAACCTATCAAAAGCAGGGCGAGTTGTTTTCTCTCCCAGAATGCCATCATCATTGCTGGGGGGGGGCGAGAGGCTGGTGGAGGGCCGAGGGAGGGGGGTTGGGGGGCATGACCATTTTTTTTAACCTAAAATCAAAATTATTGCACAAATTCAAAAAAAAAAATAATAATTACCGTCGCATTCACGCACCGAATGTTCGTGTGAAGTTTGGTGAAAATCTGTCGAACGGTCTAGGAGGAGCTTTCGGACAGACAGACTGACAGACATTTCGGCCGGCATGTACCACTATACGGGGGGCGATACCACTCTGCCTACGCAGAGTTGATAAATATATAAAGAATCAAAACAAAGCATATATCCCTGACATATGCATTTTATCTTCAGAAAACGAAGTGGACAGGAATGCAGAATTAAATACAGCAAAATACTTCATTACAATACATACATGCACTCGCACTCACACACGCAAGCACACACACAGGAAAAGTGCTTTAAAGCTAACATTACCCGGAACTCAGGTGGCCCTTAATAACATCAACATCAAAGACCATAGTTAATGAAGTGAATATATACAATGGTTTAGCGTCATTTTTCCGTTACATGCATTGTAACAGCTCAGACGGGGTTGCCTTTCAGCAGTTGGAGTGTACTGTAGTACAAAAAAGTCCCGCCACAGCACTGCCCCACCAAGTCATCACTGTGACTGATGTTGGTATAGTGCTAACCGTGCCTCAGCAAGACTCAACAGAGTCCCCCTGCAGCACTTGCAGTGCCATCCCAGGACAGTGCTAAGATAAAGACTTTATTGCATAGTATTGGCTGTTGGTCCACAAGTCTATCGCCATGCCCCCTATTAGTCGCCTTGTACGACACACACGCAGTAGGATGCGTGAGGCATATTCTTTTTTTTCCTCCACCATTAGATGAAGGCCCCCTTACCCCCTGGGGGGATATTGTGCATGATATTTTACACAATTATATATTATTTGGGGAGCAAGGTGTAGCAGTAACCGTACATGGTAAATCATATTTCATTACACTTATTATTATTATTATTATTGTTGGGAGATCACCAAAAACCCAGGAAGCAGCCCCAGGCAGAACAACCCTGGAAGCAAGTGGCCGAGATACCCCCCTGATGTCCCTACAGATCCCCAAACCCCTTACGCCCCTGAACCAACTCGATGACACACTTACAGCAGGTAAAGGGGCAGAGCTGCCCCTACCACCACGAGCACCCATTGGTCGAACGAAAGCACACAAGCGCATGACGTCACGTCAGAGGGATTCATGGATTGGCCAAGATGCGTGCCCGGGCACTCCCCTGATTGGCCGACCAGTACAGGTGAGAGATCATACAATAGACTAACAAAGTGAAAGACCAAATAAGAAAAGTGACAATTCATGACCTGACCTGAGGGGTCCTCTGATTGGCTGGAAGAGGAACAAGGCATCCACCTCCAGGCCTTATAAGGACCCCCTGCCAGGACTCTTCACACACATGCAATTTGGTTTAGAAAACATAGATCGACACAGGAAGCACTGAACATTATCACGAACTACATTCACATATATAAAAAGTCCAGACGAAAAACAAGACAGCTTTAATTACCAAGGCCAGGCTGAGATGCGGACACCATCCAGCTCTTCTGAGCTATCAGAAGAGACGGGATGACTCCATCATCGACACCTGCCCGGGTTGTAACACAGCACCCCATACCATAAAACACATCATAGAAGACTGCATTTCACACAACCACTTACGCCAACAACACAATTTACACTATTTGAGAGCTCTGTGGGAGAGCCCGACCGTGGCCATGGCCTTCCTTAAGGACTCGGGGCTGTTCGGCCAGGCAGCTTAGGGAACAACAACAACAACAACCAAGGACATAAAACGAGCTTTTGACACTGTATGGCACGAAGGCTTGAAGTGCAAAATCTGCGAAAATTTCAATTTCCCATAATAACTCAGAAACTTCTTTCCAATTTTTTGGATAATAGAATAGCCAAAACAAAATTTTATAATCTTTATTCAGATTCATTTGCACTCAACGCAGGCGTACCTCAAGGCTCAGTGCTCACTCCTACCCTCTGCATCCTATACACAAATTACTTTCCCAACCCCATTTACAATGACTCTCTCACAGTAATGTATGCAGACGACGTGACTCAATTAATAAGAGCAGACAGACTAGACACATTGACAAAAAGAGCTCAAAGAGAACTTGACAAAGTAGCACAATGGGAAAAAAAATGGCGGATTCAGGCTCATCCTCACAAATCCTACATTATCTATTTTACCAAAGGACATCCCTGTCCAAGACCCCTATTCGTAAACTCCCGAGCACCTTTCCCTAACCGCACAAAAATAAATGTCTCTCTCACTAACAAAGTACTCAGCCTCACATTTGACAAATTCCTCAGATTCCATCATCAAGCTAAAACTTCCACTGCCATAGCATCAAAATCCCTCCAAACCATCTTTAGATTCCGAAATGCCTCAATTAAAACCAAGCTTCACCTATATAAAGCACTAATAAGACTTCTGTTGTGCTACGTCCCATTTAGCATCACTCTTTCGGCCCCTACTAACCAACTAAAATACCAAAACATTCAAAATACAGCACTGAGATGGATTTTTGGGACTCAGTGGTTTGAATTCCAGATGGCACAACATCTTCACGATCTAGCCCGCATCCCCCCTCTTAATACATATTGGAAGCACTTAGCAGAAAAACAACTTATTAAACTTGAGACCTTTCAGGATAACTTCATCCAAATTTTCAATAGAATTTCCCCCGCCCGCCCCTTGTCAAACCTCCTTCATTCACCCTGACAACAGAGAGGCACCCATTCCTAGATTCACCTACAATAATTAAATATATATAACTTCACAGACCCACCCAACAAATTCGCATTAACACCAATCCTTAGCCAAATTATAACTAAATCACAAGACAACACCCATTTAACGTCAACTTCAAAATAAAATATCAGTACAGCCACCTTACAAGTTCTGCCATTGACAGCTTTCCCCAGCATTACCCCCTTTTTGACTCTATGCCACCCAAAATTACCCCCCCCCCCCTTCTATACCAGTTTCGTAGTTACCATCCTAAATTATTAAAAACCCAAGTTCTCCAGTAGACTTCCTCTACAATACAAAAAAGCCCAATAGCAAGCATTTTCGATTGTATACCACCCAAAATTATTTTGCTCCCATCATCCCCAGCCCCCTTCTTGGCAAGCCATACTGAATCTCATTAAAGTAACTGTTCCAACTAAAACAATTCAACCCCAACCCAATTACTCAACTCACGCACGTTGGGTCAAGCCCCGACACTCTATTTCTCTCACTATTACCGCTGTCTCTCCTACTTAACCAATAAAAACTTCCCTTCTTTCACCTTCACCCACCTTTTCTATATTCATTCATTCATTTATGCATTCTCTTTTTCCCCACCGATATCCAGCCACCTGCCATGCTATCTTCCGTATTGCTACTTGGTTGGCGAACGAGCCATACCTGTATCGCACCCACAGTCACAATCAGCGAGCAGGACTGTGTCTGACTATCGTGGATGAACTGGTCACAAAAAACTATTCTTACACCATGACGGAGAAATCTGTGGATGCAAGGTGGGCCACCAACGAATGGGGAAGTGGGTTGCTTTGTTGGGTATGTTGATCAGCGGCGAATACAACTTCACCGTTAATAGTTTGGTCTACTTGGGTGAACATTTTGAAGATTTTGATAGCAGTGAAACCATCAAGGATGTGTTCATCACAGTATTCCTCCACAATCCAGTGCTCCTGCCAGAGTGGATGAACCTTGTGCAGCCATTCATGCAGCAATATATACTGTAAATACCGATTTAAATTCGATGAACACATGTACAATTTGAAATTATATCATGTACGGAAGGGATGTTGCTTATTTGTTTGGTCTTTATGTTTAATGATTTAATTATTGTATAGTTTCCTAGCTAGACCTCCAGCAAGGCTAAAAAAAAAAAAAAAAAAAAAAAAAAAAAAAAAAGACCCCAAACCCCCTTCAAGATATATTTGTACATTTTTCGGTAGAATAATGTCCCGGCTGAAGGCCGATTCCTCATAGAATTACAGGCTCGCTATCGCTCGCCAGGAATGCATAGTCACCTAAATAGCACGAAAGGTCTATATATTGAGAAAGAAATGGATCGAAAGGTCCTAAAACCGCCAAAGTAATGGAACGAACGTCTTAAAGCTCTCAAAGGTAATGTGACTATACATGAGGGAGACAAATCAACTACCTCCCCCTTACCATCGACCTTAGCAGTCCACGCCATGGAGTCGTAAACAATGTATTATATATCAGCTTAGAGAGAGTGCTGCCAGTATAATACAACACCTGAACTGTATATTGGACGCCAGTTTGAATACCTATAGTCAATAAAGCTCTTATGGGGCTAGTGGCTGATGTTTGAGTCTTTAATTCATTTATTCATTTATTTTAAATTTTCCTCGCTAGACCTCCATCAAGCTTACAAAAACACCCCCTAGACCCCCTTTCAAGATAAATTTGTAAATTTTTCGGTAGAAGAATGTCCCGGCCAAAGGCCGGTCGCTATAAAAATTACAGGCTAGCTATCGCTCGCCATGTACAAGTCGACACCTAATTGGCACAAAAGGTCTTAATATTGACATAGAAATGGGGCGTAAAGTCTTAAAATTGCCAAACTAATGGGCCGAACTTCTTAATATCTAAACAACAATGAGGCTAAACATGAGGGAGAAGGGGGCCAGAAAAACCGGTCCATCTTTCCTTAACCTGGTAAGAGCGAGCTGTATGTATTGAACACCCTACCACTAGGCGACTATATTAGACTTCATTCCCGCCTAAAATCGTTATTTTACGATAAATATCGTTATTACTTATTCGTATGCACCTATTTTACATTTAATATGAAGATATTAATATGTAACAACAATAAAACAACTGAGAATAGCATTTGGGGGTGTGTGAATCGTGAATTATTGCCGAGCGTCCAGTCATGAAATGTGAGGCGGACGCGACGTATACCCTCCCTTTCCCAAGCCTAGAAGTAGACGGAGTCTATCTCTCTCACTCTCTCTTTCCCCACGCACGAGACACATGCAAGACCACACCTTGGGACCGGTTTGGAGATATTGGCGCTGTAAATACACCGATAAACAAGGGAATAAGAGGAAAAATAGGTGATAATTGAAGTGGGGGGGGGGGGAAGGAGGGGGTTTTGACACATATGGAGGAGTGATAGTAGGTATCGAGGGGAATTATCTCACTTAATCACACATTCCTTTGTTTTGAGTGCTACTGGGGCTTTTAAAAAGGCTTTTCTTAGGACATGGATCTTCAGAAGTTCATCGCCTTTGCCCTCCAAAACCTCTTAAGAGTGTTCTTGCTGTTCCCGGGTTAAGGGCACAAGACACCTGTTTGAGGTCGAAAGTTCGACCAGCATCAATAATGTGGAAAAGGACATCCTAAACTAGCCCCATGAGTTGGTAACACTCATTAGAAGTTATATTGCTGTGCGGCAATATTTACTATTTTTAAATACCTATGAATAAATACATGAATAAATGGTTTTTCCCTTACCAGAATTCGAACCACGGTCAATCAGGATGACTTCATAGGAAGTCCATGATGCAATATCTTTATTTCCCCAGCAGTGAGGCTTTATAACCAGTAGCGACTCCCAATTCAAAGTCCTAAGTTGGTGTTAGGCAGACATTCAAAATTTAAAACAAAAATGCAGGTTACGGGAACACAGATCATGAAAAATACATTGCCGATCTTTAACGCGCGTTTTCTCGGACCATATTTTTCAAGCTTTAACCCTCCTGGCCCGGGCTGGCTCTCCAAAGGACGGAGCTCGTATCCGGGCGATCTGGCCGAATATCAACAAAAGTAAACTAAGGCTAATCTCGCTAATATATTACCTACATTAATCAAACATATATAGAAATGGGCGTCTTACCTGCGTAGAATAGCATTGAGTAGAGCTCTCTAGCTCAACTGGTTCCGGAGTGATGGTGATGGAAGTGAAGGTAACTTTTGCCGCGTATTTACCTTGGCGGGTCCGAACACTCAACCGCGGCCCCGGCTACGACGCCCAGTTGCACTCGTCGTTCCACCCGCAATTATGCCGTGAAGCGATTTGATAGTGTTTTATTGGTTATTATGTAATTTATTATAGTTATTATGTTATTTTCACTCAATAAAATTATTTACATGAACTTATTTGTGTCTCTGTCACTTATTACTTCGTTTTATTATTATTATTATGATTATAGTGTCACTTTTACTTGACTTTGATAATTGATAGTTTCATTTTCCCTTTTATGTATTGTTAGGTAAGCTAATAATATATATAGTGTCACTGTCACTTGTTCATATTGTTATGAAGGCACTTATTATTACTTGTGTGTGTCTCTTTCACTTATACTTAGTTTTATTATTATTATACTGTCACTTTGACTGGCCTAGGCTTATTGAGTGTCATTTTCACTTATTTATTGTTAGAAATATACATTTTAGTGTCACTTTCACTTGTTCATATTGTTATTGAAGGCACTTATTATTACTTATATGTGTCCTTTTCACTTATACTTAGTTATATTATTATTCTTAGCCTACATTTGAGTGTTACTTTCACTGTTGTCACTTCCACTTCAAAAGTTTATTAGAGTGTGGAAGTCATTGAAGCAGGTGCCAGCACACAGTCCAACTTGACACTCGAGGCATTCCCAAGTGGATTTTGTGGGTTTGCGAGGTCTTCTTGTTGTGTGGCTGCACACATGGCACCTCTTCTGGAATCGGCTTTTACTACCTGGTGCTTTGAAAGGAAGGGCGTTGAGCTGGTGCTTCCTGAAAAATTCAGCACACCCCGTTCTGTCCAGCTGGCCTGGTCCTTGTAGTGGCCTCCCTGGTGTACCCGCATGTTTAGCCAGGAGCTCAAGTAGCACCTGTTTGTGGAACTTCCGCAGGGACTTGTACTTCTTGGCTCCTGGAGTCCTCAGACGGTAGATGTTGTAAGCATTGAGGACCGACATATCTACCGTATGCAGGATAAACTTCTTGTACCACCTGCAAGATGTTCGCAGGCAGTCGATGAAGCCCATCTGCATGTCGGACTTGTCAACGAGGCGCATGTTGAGGTTGTAATCGAGGACAGCAGCTGGTTTCTGGACAGGGTTCTTGGTTCGTCGGTCCACCTTCCCTGTGGCGACCATCTCGGCCTTGTGGCATGTGGTGAGGAGGTTGACCTTCCGCTGGTCATGCCAGTGGATGGAGAGGATGGGGCCACTCTTCTTGTGGAAGATGTCCGCCTTCTTCGTCTTGGTTGGGTAGCCTGGCATGCCCTACCTCTTGGCCTTGACTATGTCGACAGTTCCGGTCTTGAGGTCATGGAGGTACTTGATCAGGATAGGTGACGTGTAGTAATTATCTGTGTAGAGGATGTGGTTTTGATTGAAGTGCCTCTCCATCATCTTCTTCACTACAGCACCACCAAAACCAATGAGGGGGTCAGTCACAAT
This sequence comes from Paralithodes platypus, assembly GCA_032716605.1. NCBI lineage: Eukaryota > Metazoa > Arthropoda > Malacostraca > Decapoda > Lithodidae > Paralithodes > Paralithodes platypus. The sequence goes on from CM064551.1 coordinate 3,654,716, forward strand.
TTCTCCACCCTTGCCGCTGTACACCACAAAGTCCAGCACATACCCCGTCAAACAGTCGCAGAGGACGAAGAGCTTGATGCCGAAGCGGTGTCTCTTGGACGGGATATACTGTCGGAAGTGCAGCCTACCACGGAACAGGACCAGAGACTCGTCGAGGCACATCTTCTGGAAAGGAATCAGGTAGGTGGTGAACCGATGACGTATCATGTCATACAGCTTCCTGATCTTCCATAATGAGTCGGGAAGGTGGACTGCCATGTTGTTTGTCAGGTGGAGATAGGAGAGGATGTCGAAGTACCTGTCCCTGGACATGTACTTGCCAAATGCTGGTGTCGTTATGATGTCGCCAGTGATCCAGTAGTCTGCCAGAGCGTGCTTCCTGATATGTGTCATCAGCATTGTGAGTGCCAAGAACACATATAGTTCTGCCACAGTGACAGCTCTCCATGCCACCATCTTGGCACTGGTCTTCCTCCCAAAAAAGTTGGCACAGATCTCATGATGGTTGTTGGTCTCCTCGACGAGGTATTCCATGACTTCATTGTCATAGAAGCCACAGAAAATTTCACTGGGGGTAGCAGCTGGGCCACAGGGAAATGTTGGTGACACCCCGGAACCCATCTGTACCTCGTCAAAGGCAGGACAATCTGGCTCAAAATCAGCCCCATCTGTCCACACAAACAGGTCGGATGCTGATTCTCGAGCACGTGCAGGTGCAGCAGGCACATGCCCTGGACGCCCTGGCACATGCCCTTGGCCACGCGGATGCCCTGCATGCCCACGCCCACGCCCAGGGGCAGCGGCGTCGGCAGACTGACCACGTCCACGACCTCGCCCTCTCGCTCGTCTTGTCGGGACTTCCTCTTCCTCTTCCTGTTCCTGTTCCTCTTCCTCTTCCTCCTCAGGCGACGTCTGGTCATCTGGGGCAATGTTGGGGTCGTCAGCATCCTCTTCAGGAGACAATTCGGGTGAAGAAGTGACCGGGCGTCAGCGGTGTGGGGCGTGGGAGGCTGCGGGAGCTTCAACAATGGGAGCCTCGGCCTCGGGAGTTGGGCTCCTTTTGCGGCGAGCCGAGGGCTTCTCCGCAGCAAATAATGCTCTGCAGTGTGTTGAGGGCTGTGGCATACTACTAATACCACTTGAAGAGGCCCTTTGGTCATCCTGAAGGAGAGATGAAGCCGAGGGCTGTGGGTGACCCACGCGGCGTCCCGGGTCAAGGCGTCGGGACAATGGAATGCGGGTGGTTGCTAGACCAGGGTCGGCGTCACTATCACTGTCTTCAGCTTCCCTATCCTTTTCTGCGGCTGCCCTGCGTGCTTTTTTAGATGCACTTTTCACCAACGATTGTTTATAAAAATATTTGCCCACATTCAAGGGCGTACGGGCAGGCAAAGGGGAAGGTCCTGGGGTACTAGGGCTAGGCCTAGGCTGACATAGCAAAGATGGCGAGGGGGTAGGCCTAGGTTCTAGCACACTTGGAAGTTCAATGGCACCTTCCTGAAACACTTCCACATCAGGATCATCACTACTGTCTCCCCCCTCAAATAAATCCACATTATCGTCATCTCCAAAGCCAACGAAATCGTCATCTTTGCTTGCACTTATAAATTGTTCTTTGTCCACCAAGCTTTCGCCACTGCTCTCTTCACTATCAAAAAGTTCTCGCTGTATAGCGCTATCACTCAACAAACGCTTAACTTTCTTTCATTGAGCTTTCTTCTCGGTTGCAACAGGCGTTGAAGTTGCGAGCGGGGTAGCAGTGGGGCCCGCGGGAGGTTGCAGCGAATCGGACACGTCGGAAATAATTTTTTCAGTATAACTCGCTATGGCGGCCACGTACGAACTGATAACGCTAGTAGTTGAGGCTTGGTGGCGCTGCGGTCGCCCTTACAATGCAAAATTTGGCCGCGCGAATTTTGAAGCACGCTTTCAAGCACAGGGATTTTAAAATGACACCCGGGCACCTGCCCTTCTTTTGTGGTGTCATTTTAAAATGACACCCGGGCTGGAAGGGTTAAACTGATATATCTCCATTATTTCTTAACTCTCCCAGACATATATGACGCGATCGCGTCATATGGCAGAGTGAACCAAAAACACATATGACGCGATCGCGTCATATGGACTTATTATATTGCTAGAAAATAAGTTTATGACGCAATTGAGCCGTTTTTTTGGCTGGTAAGTCCGATAAGTTAGATGTACATGTGGAAACATCTAGCAACCCCCTAGCGTCCCTGTGAGGGCCCTGCGGTGGTAGAGAGAGTCAGTTTCTTCCCATCAGCCAGCCTAGTAGGTGGGTGTGTGCGGCCCTTTAAACCAAGGGGCCTCCATTTTGCCCAGCCTGGCTGGTATTACCGCCCTAATATAACCCAAACGAAGTGCTATATCGTTGGGTTATCGATGGATTATTGTGTTATTCTTATTTAGGGTATAAAAACCATGTTAGTGAAGTGTTTTGCTAGTCTGGTGTACGTGACCAAGGTGGGCTCCACGAGGGGCCATGGTTTCGCTTGTTTGTGGATCACTTTCATACCATATTGAGTCAATTATATTGCTATTTATCACTTGAAGTAGTGTATTTTACTTGTATAAGTGTTTATAGTGAAAACACTTTTA
>CM064551.1:3662334-3800652 GCA_032716605.1 Paralithodes platypus
GATCCCTGGGGTCCCCCGCTACTTACATTGGTCCATTTTGATGCCTTACCGTTTATGACTACTCTTTGCTTTCTGTCGCTGAGCCAATTTTCTATCCATTTCAACACACCGTCTTGTATTCCATGCGCTTTTAGTTTTAGCAGTAAACGTTTGTGGGGAACTTTGTCAAAGGCCTTTTGAAAATCAAGGTATATAATATCTACAGCTTTACTCTCATCGTAGAGGTTGAGGATATCGTGGAAGAATAGACCAGTCAAAGTAGGGCTGGACTTAGAACAAATTGCAATAGAAGGTTTTTTGGCTTTAACTTGTTTATTAGGTCCCTCTGATGAACATATAAAAAGTCTCCAACTTTTGGACACCGGGAAAGTGGTTAATTTGCATAAATTCAAGATGGCCGCCGTCCAAAGCTTCAATTTACAGATAACTTTTTTCTGGTTGCTCCTAGACCCTATAAATGTATTACAAACAACGTTTTTTGGCTTTAACTTGTTTATTAGGTCCCTCTGATGAACATATAAAAAGTCTCCAACTTTTGGACACCTGGAAAGTGGTTAATTTACAGCCGAAAAACCTTACAGCCAAAAAACCTTCTATTGCAATTTGTTCTAGGTCAAGCCCTACCTTTACTGCACATTATTGTCTATTTCATTTTGCCTAGGCCTATACTAATCCCATCATCTTGTTTCTTGTTTCAACAGATTGGTGCGACATCTACCGAAGCCATGGAAGAAGAGGTGGTGCATAATCCCTGCGGCATTTGCTCAAACACGTTAGACGAAGTAGAAACAGTCAAGCTGAGGGCGAAGGGAGCAGATACTATCAACAAGGCCAGTACTGAACGTGGAACGCCATCAACTTGAGCAGCTCAACCCAGACATGTTCTGTCAATTGAACTCCGGTCTATTTGTGATCCGCCGAAGTGATCGGCTGTGGGCAGGACTGCCAAGCGACTTGGTTATAGAGCAGGTTTTGATGCGCTCTTTGAAAACGAATGGTGGATTGACACGTGGTAGGGGCATGGAGGAAACGCAACGCCTGCGCTGGTTACTTGCTATGCCAGCCTGCGCTGAGGTGAGTGAAGTTATGCAAGAACTGACAGGGAAGCATTTCCACACCTCTGAGCAGCACAAAGAAATGACTGAAGCAAGGCGTGAACGAGATAGGAAGGACACAGAGAAGGTTCTCGCATTCTTCAAGGATTATGATCCATTTCAAGAATCAAATGAACTCAGGAATATTGCCAACGGTGTGACAGGACCAGCCTCGGCCAATCCTCATTTACTGTATGAGGTTGGTATGAACATTGTGCAGAAGATGGAAGGTAGCAATGCTTTTGACTTTTCATTTAGGAAGAAAGATCAAGTTGAGTCGTTGGGTGCCAAGGTTACAATCAGTGCTGAAAAAGTACCAATCGACCCACAGCTCCTTTTCCAGAGGCTCCTCATCTTTGCTAATAACAGGGACTTAGGTGTTGAAGAGGTCTTTGCGTATGAGTTGTCTAGCTACCCTACTGCTCTGTTCGATAAGTGGGGGAGGCTCAGGGAAGCCAATAAACCACAGCTAGGAGATGAGATAGCTGCTGTTGTTCCCAAGTCGTCATTGGAATCATTTGAGGAAGAAAGGACTGTGACCCATGTTCTGGATGGTGGTTCCTTATTGCAAAGGATTCCATGGAAGAAGGGTGACACATTTGAGGACATTGCAAGCATGTACATGAAGCATGTTTCCAAAAACTTTCTCAACCCGGTGGTTGTATTCGACGGTTATAAATCAGGACCTACTACCAAGGACATGACACACAATCGACGATCAAAAGGAGTCTTTGGTCAAAAGGTGATGTTCACTCCAACCATGCCCCTTCGGTCAAAAAAGGAAAACTTCTTGTCAAACTCGGACAATAAGCAAAACTTCATTGACTTATTGTGTGAAACATTCAAGGCAAATGGAATTGACTGTGTCAATGCGCCAGCAGATGCAGATGTCATGATTGCGAAGAAGGGAATTGAGCATGCAAGGGAAACCGTGACATATGTGATAGGTGAGGACACAGACTTGTTGGTGCTGTTGTGTCATTATGCGGAACGAGGGATGAATGATTTGTACTTCAAGTCGAGCAAGGAAGGTGGGAAATGTTGGCATATTAACTCAGTAGCAGAAGCTCTCGGTGAAAGCATCTGTCGTGTCCTGCCAGTTGTCCATGCACTCTGTGGATTTGACACAACCTCACGACTGTATGGTATTGGTAAAGGGGCTGCCTTGAGGAAAGTGAGGGAAGACAACGGTTTCTTGAAATGTATAGAAGCATTCTGTTGCCAAAGTGGAAGTAAAGACGCGATATCATCAGCTGGTGAAAAGGCCTTGGTTTATTTGTACGGGGGAAAAGGAAATGACACCCTTGACGGACTGCGAAAGACAAAGTTTTGCAACAAGGTGGCAAAAAGTTCAACTACCGTTGAAGTTCACAGCCTTCCCCCAACAACCGATGCAGCCAAATACCACTCGTTCCGAGTTTATTGTCAGGTCCAGGAATGGATGGGGAACTGTGTGGACCCCGAGAAATGGGGCTGGTGTCTGCGGAAGGGACAGCTTGAACCGAAGACGATGGATTCGCCAGTGGCTCCTGATTAACTACTGAAATTGGTCAGATGTCAGTGTAAGGGCAACTGTGACACTCAACGCTGTAGTTGCAAACGGAATGAGCTTGAATGTTCCAGTGCATGTGGTCAATGTAAAGGACTCTGTCAAAATAGCAACTTTGATGCAAGCACCGATGATCCAAGTGAATACGAACTCCTATCATGAATTACATAATTGGCTCTGAATGACGTCATACTACGTCATGGTTTTTTTTTTGTTTTTTTTATAAAAAAGAGGGACAACAGGTCAAAAAACCCATACAAGCACAAAGTGCCTGTGTCACCCCTTGTGAAAGAGACAGTTCAGCCTGTCTGTAAGGTTTTTCGGCTGTAAATTAACCACTTTCCAGGTGTCCAAAAGTTGGAGACTTTTTATATGTTCATCAGAGGGACCTAATAAACAAGTTAAAGCCAAAAAACGTTGTTTGTAATACATTTATAGGGTCTAGGAGCAACCAGAAAAAAGTTATCTGTAAATTGAAGCTTTGGACGGCGGCCATCTTGAATTTATGCAAATTAACCACTTTCCCAGTGTCCAAAAGTTGGAGACTTTTTATATGTTCATCAGAGGGACCTAATAAACAAGTTAAAGCCAAAAAACCTTCTATTGCAATTTGTTCTAGGTCCAGTTAAATGATTGCTAGATTTACTGGACTAGAAGTCTAAGAGGTTTGTTAAACAGGAACGTTTTTTACGAAAGCCGTGTTGAGTATCTTTAAGTATGTTATTTTCCTCTAAGTGATTTACGAGTCTGTCTCGTATGACCGTTTCTAGCATTTTACATACAACTGAGGTTAAGCTAATTGGACGATAGTTACTGGGTAGGGATTTGCTGCCTTTTTTGAATATCGGTGTTACGTTGGCTAGCTTCCACTGATCGGGCATAGTTCCAGACTGCAAGGATTTATTGAATAGTAATGTCAGTGGTTTAGAGAGCTCATCCTTAGCTTCCTTTAGAACTCTAGGCGAGATTGTATCAGGTCCAGGCGTTTTATTTACCTTGAGTTTATCTAAACAATTCAATACTTCTCTCTCTGTAACGGTGATATTGCTTAGAACATCTGAATTATCAATCTGAATCGGCGATGGTGTAGGGATATCACTGAGGTCTTCTGTTGTAAAAACTGATGCAAAGAAGGTATTGAGGGCATTACTCATTTGTTCTTCGTCTTTGGTGTATTCTCCATTTTCATCGACTAACGGTCCAACAGTTGAAGTAACGACTTTTTTCTTTCTGATATAACTATAGAATTCTTTCGGGTTTGTTTTACTTTGATTCGCAATATGTAACTCTAAGGTCTTTTTACTTTGCTTAATTAACTTTTTGGCTTTGCGTCGTAGCTCTACAAATTTCAGCCGTTCTTCGTCATTTTGTGAGGATTTTAATCTATCATTAGCAAATTTTTTAGCAAGCAGGCAGTTTGAAATATCTTTATTCCACCATTTGGGCTTATTATTATGGCCTGGACGCCGAGTTTTCGATGGTATGCAGTCTTGCACTGCTTTCAGGTAAGTGGCTTCGAATAACTTCCAAGATGTATTTATGTCGTTATTGTGAATTAAAAAGCTCCAGTCAGTTTCTTTAAACATAGCTCTAAGTTTATGGAAGTTTGCTTTCTTGAAATTAGGGACTTTTTCGATGCTACTATTTGGTTCGTTACTAGTAAACTTTAAAGTGAAAGTTATCGTACGATGGTCGCTATTACTGAATTCATCACCAACATTCAAATTCTCTATTAATTCTTCTTTTATTGCAAGTACAATGTCAAGAACGTTATTACCACGGGTCGGCGTTCCAACAAATTGATAAAGCGAACTCTCTTGCAAGTTCGTATACAAGTCATGTCCGGAGTGTGAAGTAAGAGTATCGCCCCACTTGGTCACAGGTAAATTAAAGTCACCAAAAATTACGGTATCTTGTGAGTTACTTACATCTGCAATTTGTTCGTAAATTTCTCGGTCAGTTTGCACTGATTGAGCTGGAGGTCTGTATATTAATGCAAGTATTATTTTGGTACCTTTATTATTCTTTATTAGCACAAAAGATGCGTCGACGTTCACAATTTGAGGTTTTGACAAGAGGGTAGGGTTAAGACTTTCTTTGATATAAAGTAAAACGCCACCTCCATTTCGATTTATTCGGATTTTCTCAAACATTACATAACCGGGAAGTGAATACTCTGCTAAAAAGTCTCTATCTTCTGTATTGAGCCAAGATTCTGTTATGCCAATCACATCATAATTTTCTGTAAACACTAGCTCCTCTAAATCTGAAAATTTATTGCGTATGCTACGAGCGTTTGCATAGAAAACCTTTAAATTTGTTATTTTAGAACTCACGGAACGCTCTTTAATAATATTTTTGGTTCTTGTCGGATCTACATTTATGTTCATGGCTGTCCTCGGTCCTCGCTGTCTTCGGTCCTTATCGCTGGTGGTCCTCGGTTGCCTCTGTTTTTTTCTTGGCGTTGGATGATTTATGTCACTGCTGCTTCTTCTCGGATGGCGTTTTTTGATCCATGGCTGCGGACTGCTTCGTGTAGGAGACAACCCATGCGTGCTGAACCCACAGGGTTTAGATGAGTGCCATCCTTGCGGAACAGAGTAGGCTGGTTGTAGAAGTTGTCCCAGAGGTTGATGAATTCAACTTCTTCCCTCAGACACAAATGTTTTAGTCGGCTATTTGTGCTGAAAGCCTTGTCGTAGAATTTGTCAGGTGCGTCGATCTTGGGGAGAATGCCTGAGATAATGATATTCCTTGACTTGTTTTTGTAGTGCTGGATCATCTTGCGATATTTCTCCATCAACTCTTCGGATCTGGTGCGCATGACGTCATTTGAACCAGCATGGATGACAAAAAGGGTATTTTCATTTGCATCCTTTACGTTTCCATTCAAGTACTTAATCCAGGAACAACATTCGTCTTTCATATATCTGGTTATATCATTAAGCCAAATTAAATTAGCTCCGTTATTCTAGGCCTATTTAAATAATTGAAGTTCAATTCATATAAACTGTTTAATTAGCTTAGGTAGGCTGGGTAAATTTCATTACAGGTAGGTTAGTGTTATTATTGATAATAACCATCGGAACAACAAAAATGAATTAAGATTAGATTGATTGTTGATTGTTGGTAGAAAGACGATTTCAGAATCTTTGCTTGCGAAAACTGACAGCTCCGAAACTGGGTTGGTGGCAAGGTAAAACATCTCACTCAAAGGATTCATTTTTAATATTGGTTTATTTGTTTATACTGTAGTGACCGTGACTGCACATATTTACAGTAAAAAAAGAAGAAGACAATATTAGCGATGTGGTGATGAAGAGTCTATTGAAATAAATGCAAAATAAATTTATTGAAGTTCATATTGTTCCTTTGACAAATATTAGAATATGTGTATTACACCCTGGACACAACACTTTCCCGAAAACTAACTTGTATATTGAACACAAATATTAGTGTACACAACATGGTATTTACTGATGACAAATTATGCTGAACAAGAGGCGCTCGGTGTTTACCGTTTGTAATTTGTGTGGCGGTGTTTGCTACCACCACACACTATGGGTCACTGGGTACTGGACAGTGGTTGAATTCTGAGTTACCGTTCTTAATATCCTCCCTTCCTATCACTCTTACCTGGACTTCTCAAGAACATTCTTGACATTTCTTTAGTGCAACAACACAATCGTCATATAACAAGGGTAGATATATATTAATTTGCGTATGTTGGTAACCGAAATTTACTTTTGCTGTAATTTAACTGAGAAACTTGCAATGACTAATATGCAATACACATAGTTGTTAGATGATAAATCAACATTACCGTATATAGATTGCATAAGCTGCCTTTTCATATGAAATTATGTTGTACTTGTTTCTTGTTTCTGAAAGAGGGCGAACTTGGACATGAAGACACGCTCGCCAAGGGCGCCTTCATTACTGCTTAGGGCTTAGTGGCGGTCCAAATGGCCCGTCGTCTTCAAGAAGTTGCAGAGGAGGCAAACCACCCGGGCTTGACGTACGTCATCTAATCCAGTGCCGACAAGAATGACCCCCAAGGTGAAATTAGTGAAACCTAGGCACCGCAGACATTTGCACAGGGTAGTTCTGTGCGAATAAAACCTGGGACACGCCAATATGTAGTGGACACTTGTCTCAGGCTGGGAGCACCAACGATACACTGGGCGATCGGGAAGCCCAGTCTGGTGGAGGTGAGCATAGAGCGTAGTGTGACCAATCTGAAGCCGCGTCAGTGCCACATCCAGGTCACAATGAGGGTCCCTGACCCAGGGCTTGGGTGCAGCGTCCATCCTGTAGGAACCGATGGTAGTAGCCGTCAATGCAAGACGCAGGCCTTCATTCCAGCGAGCAAGACAAGCAGTCCTAATCTGGGCAAAATGGGTCCTTAACCCGTTGAGACCCAGCGTCGCACGTGTTGCGTCGGCAGTCTTTGATCACCAACTCCCAGCGACGCATCACGTGCGTCCGACATATAAAAAACACTTACGTGGCTCGTAAGGTAGGAAATGGCGGGAGAATAGGAGGGGGCGGTACCGTAGTGTGTGGGGGAGCCGGGCCAGTAGGTGTGAGCGGGCCGAGACAGCCGCGCGGCTGGTGGTGGTGGGCTTAGTGGGGATAGTTTACACCCCTAGTTTACCGCCACTTTGAACCTTCATTACTCAGGTCGTATGGGAGCTAGAGGCTTGAGATTTATGTGAGATACTCCTTAGGATGTATGCCGTACAATGCCATACTCAGTTTTACCTAGTGCTCCCGGGCGCGTGGTCATGCGGGGGAGACGAACTTTTGAAACCCCCCCCCCCGGCCCCCAAATCACCGAAATGAGTTTTTTTTTATTTGTGTGTTCATTTCTCACCATTCTCTTCCATTTTGGCTCAACAAATTTTTTTGAAGCTCCCCCCCCCCCCAACCCCCCACCCGCACCCCCCCCAAAAAAAAATGTCAGAGGTGATTTTTTTTGTTTTTTTTTCATTTCTCATCCTTGTCTTCCATTCTAGCAAACAAAAAAAATAAGTGAAAATGGCTTGGGACTGGGGTGAACAAAATATTATAACTAGCCGGGGCTCAACGGGTTAAGTCCTCGTCCAGATGTTTTACCGGTGCCAAAGAGTGAGCCATGGCAGCAGCCATGTCTGCCACTACATTCCCCCTGATGTCAGAGTGGGACGGGAGCCATTGGATGGTAATCCTCCAAGCATTGTCAGTGAGCCGCAGAAGAAGAGACTAGATCCTGCATGCAAGGGCTGTTGAAGAAAGTGCGCAATCCGACGGGAGTAGACACACAGCAAACTGGGAGTCCGTGTAGATGACCACGCTCTGAGGTGGGTGGCTCACATCGATAAAGAGGAGGGCACGGTAGATTGCAAACAGTTCCGCTGCCAGTATAGGGTGATCGCCCGACAACCTCCACGTCTGGCATAAGGATAAGTCTTTGTAAAAGGCTGCTGCAGTGGGAGAGGCCGGCGGCTTGAATGACCCCTCAGTGAAGATGCGGCAGAATTTTTGGTCCTGAAAATACATACAGGCCATGACCAAATCCATCGACTTCTTGAATCCCCGACGGAACGTAGCGTTGAGAAGAGATGAGAGCGAAGTCCATGGTGGCACAGGGGAGACCGATGAGACTGGAGCACACTGAGGAGGGGCCATGTTAAGATGCTTGTAGTGCAGTAGGACATGGACCAGGAATGGTTGTCGGCGCCTCACTGGCCACCGAGGATCATTGGCGTCCACACCCGCTGTTGAATGAAGTCGGCAAAGGGAGTGGTGTACTGGTAGCCGAGCAACCCTGGACATCCACCTGCAATCTGCCAGCACATGGTCCTAACACAAGGGCAGGACGCCAGACTCCACTTTCATAGACACTATAGGGTAGGAGCAGAGAGCCCCCAGCGCTATGCGAATGGCCGCATTGTGGAGAGTGTCAAGGCGTTGCAGCACCAACTCTGAAACAGATCCATATACTGTACATCCATACCTCCGCTTGCTCCATATGAAGACCTCATAGTAGTGCAAGAGAACATCGCGAGAAGTACCCCATTTAGATACAGCGATGCACTTCATAAGATTAAGCTTCTTCAAATAGGAATTTCGTAAGTAGTCGATATGATCCTTCCATGCGAGAATGGGGCCATCCAAACGCTCACCCGGAAGACCTTTCTTCTGCGTAAACCACACCAATGCACTCTTCCTGGAGTTCAGAAACCTCCCCCAGTCTGATGCCCAGTCGAGAAAACCATGCATTGCAGCCTGAAGACCTGGCTGAGCTTGGAGGAGGGAGTCCGCAGCACATGCGAAGGTGATATCGTCTGTGTAAACCTGGGCTGAGGTGTCAGGAAACTGGTAGAAGTTAGACATCAATGCATTGAATAGCAGCGGGCTCAGAACAGATCCCTGCGGCACGCGACAGAGAATAGGGAACTGCCTGGACTGCGCATCACCCACAGACACTGAGAATACCCTCCCCATCAAGTAGCTGCTTAGGCAAGCAAGCACATTACCAGTGATCCCCATGCCACACAGCTTGTAGAGGATTCCCGTATGGGATGCAGCATAAAAAAAAAACTCGATGTCATTAAAAGCCACCACAAGGACATGTTTCTAACAGTACTTGTCATCGAGGAGGTACTCAATCTGAAGGAGGACGTCTTTCGTACTTCTACCCGGGCGAAATCCACAAATAGAACATTATTAAGGATGCAGTGAATCTCGAGCCACCAGCTGAGGCATGTGCAATCCATCTTCTCAATGAGCTTCCTAACGCAGGACAGAAGACAGATGCCCCTCCGAGACGACGGTAGCGATGGGTCCCTGCCAGGCTTCGGAAATGGGAGCAGCAATGCATGTTTCCAGGGTGCCAGCTGTCTTTGTAAAGCCATAGAAGTACCTATTGGGCCCCTAACGGAATGTGGCGAAGCATCTCATAAGCCTGTTACGATCGGGTCTCGTATAAATCAGTGGTTCTTATACATTAGACTAGACTGGCATAAATGCAACAACGGAAACGCTAGATCCAACCCCTGATATATAATCCCGTCGAACAAAGAACACATATACCCTCCAGAGTTATATCTGCGATAGCGGGGTATCTTAACCCGTTGAGACCCAGCGTCGCACGTGTTGCGTCGGCAGTCTTTGATCACCAACTCCCAGCGACGTTTTCCGACATATAAAACACTTACGTGGCTCGTAAGGTAGGAAATGAGAATAGGAGGCGGTACCGTAGTGTGTGGGGGAGCCGGGCCAGTAGGTGTGAGCGGGCCGAGACAGCCGTGCGGCTGGTGGTGGTGGGCTTAGTGGGGATAGTTTACACCCCTAGTTTACCGCCAATTTGAACCTTCATTACTCCGGTCGTATGAGAGCTAGAGGCTTGAGATTTATGTGAGATACTCCTTAGGATGTATGCCGTACAATGCCATACTCAGTTTTTACCCTAGTGCTCCCGGGCGGGTGGTCATGCGGGGGAGACGAACTATTGAAACCCCCCCCCCCCCCGCCCCCCAAATGACCGAAATTATTTTTTTTTTATTTGTGTGTTCATTTCTCACCATTCTCTTCCATTTTGGCTCAACACATTTTTTTGAAGCTCCCCTCCCCCCCCCCCCCCCACCGGCCCCCCCCCCAAAAAAAATGTCAGAGGTGATTTTTTTTGTTTTTTTTTTCATTTCTCATCCTTGTCTTCCATTTTAGCAAACAAAAAAAATAAGTGAAAATGGCTTGGGACTGGGGTGAACAAAATATTATAACTAGCCGGGGCTCAACGGGTTAACTCTCAGTATCTATGTGCTTCTACTATAGGCTGATGTTCTCTGAAACAGCCTATTACCTATAACATATGGTTGCTTAGTTATGGTACACAAGGAAAAGATAGTTAACTTAATTAAATCACATGAGTGATCTAATGCAAACAAGAAGAAGGTTTACTTAACGTTACTTTAATCAATAATATCTGTCACTCCTTTATGAAAGAAAGTGTTGTAAAGTCCTCAAGCACCGAACAAGGAATCTTCTGAATAATGTCTGATGCTACTAAGAAGAACGTATCGGAAATGGAACCACAAAATAGCAAGAGGCAGGACAATGCACGTGTAGGCTAAATACACAAAAAGGCAGGACACATAATGTTATTGGACACAAGAATATTATAAGCGGTGCAACTGTAATAATGCTCGCCACGAAAAAGTAGTACTCCTATTAACAAAACCGGTCTATGCTGGTTGTGTCTCTCTACAGCAACCTAGACCTCAAAATGCTTGTGTAAAAATAATGGGTATGCATAAAAGAGTATATGATCTAATCCAGCTAATGTCTACCTGGGTTAACAAAGTCTAGCTGGGATGCGCAAAGGTACAGAATTCTGGTGGAGCAAGGCAGCTCCTAGCCTAGTGTGGACCTTGGGTCTGTGCGGCCTGATTACGTTAATATGAAGGGGTGCTCTCTTGAGGATTCTCGATCACAAGTATCGAGTATCCTCCTGGCGACCCTCAAAAGTAAAAGCAAATAGAGTTAGAACAGTGTTGGGTGGATTAGGCAAGCAGCCCTCATGCACTACACAGTCTAAACTCCAAGGTACACAGACAAAAGATCCACCCAGGTAACCCACAGAATCCGTAGTGTCGTGTAGCTCAAAAGTAGCCTACACACATTGAAAACACCAACAGCAAGGTACCTGATCCCTAGTCTAGCATTATTTAACCCTGTAGAAACATTAGTGATTGATGGAGACAGTCTGAGCAATACAATCTCCCAAAAAGACAATGACTATCTTCAACCTTAATCTAGTAAATAAGAAATGAGAGATCCAGCATATAATACAGTCTGGCCACCAATTCAAGGTGTGGATGCAGAGAACCAGAGGGGGATTGATATTAATAAAAGGTGAGGAAGTAGTGGAAATGATAGAGGCAGTAGGAGAGAAAGATTCTAAGACAAGAGTGTAGGACAGTTCAAGGGAGATGCTTAGAGTATGCTGTCTGGGAAGGATCTGACAAGGATATTCCCATGGACCTCCTGGCTGGAGTCCCAGTTCGCAAGAATGGCACGAGGGCGCGCGACAGTCGCCCAGTAAGCAGCCGCATAGTAGGCAGTGTTAGGCAGGAGGCAACGAATTCCGCGAGGCCTATGTAAGGGGGCCAGCCACGCGCCACACTCACTACCAAGTCACACCACCTTGTCTCTCTCTCTCTCCCTCTCCCGCTCGCCTTCCCATCATTCAACTACTTAACACAATACTTTCAATTGACTAAATAAAATAGAAAGGATTGTGACAGACGAAAATAAAGAACAGTTCTGAACTGTCTGCAATACAAGCTTTCTCGAGAAGGAAAGTACACAATGATAGGTAGACTGTAGCTATATTCTCTGCCCTGGTGAGTCCTAGCGAGTAAGCCATGCGGTTCTGGGGGAAGCGGTGAGCGTCACAAGCCACATTGTCCAGGCCCACAGCCTTGCCCTTAGGAAGAGATGACGCAGCACAGGAGAACTCCTGGATAGGGAAGGGGACTGCCAACGCACCAGGTGCTGGGGCGTCTGTATGTTGGGCAATAACGGACTCCAGATGCTCCGAAGATGGCAAGGGCGCCGGCACACCAAACATAGTCTTGAAAGAGGCAGCCAGACAGGTAGCTTGTTTACGGCTGTATTGTTATTCGATAATTTTTCAGGTCATAGGTTGCAAAGTGGACACAAGCTGACCAGTGATGGAGTGTGAGGAAGGTAGTGGCTCGAATACACGAGATGGTACTGACATGAATGATGCATTACATGAACTTTGCTGTGTTAAATGCAAAGATCCAAAGTCGCAACACGAAGACCACACAACTGTGAAAAAGGGAGTGGAAGTTCATGTAATGCATCATCCATGTCAGTACCATCTCGCGTATTCGAGCCACTACCTTCCTCACACTCCATCACTGGTCAGCTTGTGTCCACTTTGCAACCTATGACCTGAAAAATGATCGAATAACAATAGATTATAATTGAACATAATAGAAATTGATAAAAAAAAATTTCAAATCGAAACTTGCACCCAACAAAACACAAAATCTGGTATTTCACTCCCATGATTTCGCTTACTTTATCCCCTGATTAGAGCTGAATTATACAATCCAAAGAATAAAAACTGTAATTTCTTAAATATACTGGTACTGGAACTTTCACTAACACTAGTTGTCCGATATACAAAACAAACGTAGTCCAGAGCCACATATCGCACCACTCCACTGAGCTCACACCTCTGGCCAAGCTCCAAAGCTTGCCAAAGGGATACACAGGGCAACTGAAACCACCAGGCACTAAACAAACACACAAACAACCGTTCTGCACCGTGGCTCAAGCGGCTCCCAGGAAGACAGTTAGATTGTAGTACACTTTGTATAAAATTAATATTATCGTTGTTATTCTGACCTTATACTGTATATTAAAGAGACCTTGGCATCATGGCATCATCGTCAGCATGATCATAATCATCGCCATAATATTATCATGATTATTCATATTTATGTTATTTGGAATAATAGTGGTAGTAGTACCTGTTTGTTATTACCTCCGCAACCAAGTTGCCCTGAGGTTATGTTTTCGCCTCTATTTGTTTGTCTCTGTTGGTTTGTCTATAAACAAGATATCTCAAATTTATAAACCGATTTTCACGAAATTTAGTGGGCAGATAGGGTATGTGCTAAGGAAGAAGTTATTTAATTTAGGAGGCGACCCAGATCCAGAAGAATATTTAGGCTAGACTAGGCGAATCTATGCGCTCTATTGAGTTCCCCTCTAGTTCCAGTATGTACAGTATATGTAAGGATCGTTAAATGAATTAATAGCTGTATATAAGAAACCCCTGGCTTGTTGCATGCGATTATTGTTTTTGTTGTTATTATTAATATTATGTAATGTTATTATTCATATTTCTTTATTAGTATTTCAAAATGTAATTTTCAATATAACAGGTGGGAACAATATTTATAATCGACATTGGAACAATAACTACAATATACTGAGTAAATATTTAAGTCTTAGAGTACAAGGTAATATATAATATTATAATATAGACTAAGGTTCCGTGATAACTGTATATATCTATGAAGCCCATATTATTTCCTAAAGCTACGTTACGCTATAAGTCCCAGGAATAATATATATTGTTTATAGAGTTATCTTCCTGTGATCGCAATATCGTGAGGTTCACCTAACTAGAGTATGCTTATTAGTGAAGTTTATAATATAATATATACTATACTAATCTAATTTTATTAATTTTCACTCTAACACCAAATACCTCCAAAGAAATTAATGAAAGTAAGCATGTGATCCACCGGGATTCGAACCTGGGTTACCACATACAGATGTTAAACACTCTAACCAATACACCATCAAGGCAGTAAAACTATATAGATATAATAGTACACATTATTTTCCACACATTTTTTCACATGCTGCACATAGATATTACTTAACCTTTTGGAGATTATGACGCATTTTATCGGTTTATTCTGGCTATCATTAGATGATTGTATATAGCTTAGGAAGGATCTGTGGGAATTAAAAGGGTAAAGACTATCTCAATTAACCCTCTGACTTCTCTACCCTTCCTATTCTGAATACAATCGTTTAATAATCACCAGAAAACAGACAAGAAATGCGTACTATTGTCTAGAAAGGGTTAAGAAATGCGTACTAGTGCCTTGAAAGGGTTAAGAAATGCGTAATAGTGTCTTGAAAGGGTTAAGAAATACGTAATAGTGTCTTGAAAGGGTTAAGAAATACGTTATAGTGTCTTGAAAGGGTTAAAAAATGCGTAATAGTGTCTTGAAAGGGTTAATAAATGCGTAATAGTGTCTTGAAAGGGTTAAGAAATACGTAATAGTGTCTTGAAAGGGTTAAGAAATGTGTTATAGTGTTTTTAAAGGGTTAAGAAATGCGTAATAGTGTCTTGAAAGGGTTAAGAAATGTGTAATAGTGTCTTGAAAGGGTTAAGAAATGCGTAATAGTGTCTTGAAAGGGTTAATACATGCGAAATAGTGTCTTGAAAGGGTTAAGAAATGCGTAATAGTGTCTTAAAAGGGTTAAGAAATGCGTAATAGTGTCTTGATAGGGTTAAGTAATGCGTACTAGTATCTTGAAAGGGTTAAGAAATGCGTAATAGTGTCTTGAAAGGGTTAAACACTTAACTCGCCTCTTTCATTTCCTCCATGTACTCAAACTTATCATTATAGTCTCTCTTGGATTCTCTGCCTTAAGGGGGGTCACCGTTTTTTTTTTATCTTTCTCTCCTGTTCTCTGTTTTCCTGGATTGTATCCATTCGGCCCCATTCAGCCAACATTTTAAAGGCGTTTATCCTCACCCATTTTGGCTCGAACGTCCCTTGATTTTGGCCCTGTCACTCTTTCAACTATGGGGGAGGCACTCGCTATAGGCAGTGCTTTGCCTCACACATGCAAAAAAACCCAGGTGTCGATTTCTTCCTAGCGAGCGAAAGCGAGCCAGCATTGCATGGAGAAATCCGGCTTCGCCGGAGACATTTGTCTATCGAAAAATGTACAAATTTAGCTTGCTGTCAAAACAAAAATATTGACACCTGGATGGGGATAAACGTCTTAAAACAGTAGGCTGAATGGGACCGAATGGATACAAGCCACAGAGAGAGGAAGAGAAAGATAAAAAAAAGCGAGGTGGGGTCCCTTAACTTCCTTTCTCCGGTAACTCTTCTACCCAGCTCACCACTCCTCTCTCCCGGCCTACTCTTAAGGGGAGGTTTTTGTTTTTGTTCTGGACCTCCTTTTCCCTCATGTTTGACATTAGATTTTATGACGTTCGCCTCATTAGTTTGGCGACGTTAAGTCCTTTCGCCTCATTTCTGTGTTAATATTAAGACCTTTTATGTGCCATGTAGATTTCGACTTCTTTCTGGCAAGCGATAGACAGCCTACGATTTAGGAGGAACCGACTTCTGCCGGTAAAGTTTGCTATTGAAAAATATACACATTTATCTCTTGGGGGTGTTTATTTTAAGCTTGATAGAGGGTTAGGGAGCAAACTAAAAAATAAAATTAATATAATTGTGAAGACTGGAGGACAAATTTATTTGCATATAAGTTATAGGTATATTGACATTCGTATAGAGATATATGACTTTGACCACTCACAATGTTGACACGACCACTAATAAAAAATGACAGGGCAGCATAAATATCAGGTGAATGACCATGTAGGGACTTCTAGTCTGGCAGAGTAATGGATGATAGGGAATGTAAATGTGTTGGGATAATAAAAGTCAATGAAGCTAGAAAGTTACGTTTTTTTAGGGCAAGCATTCTTAAAAGGATAACAATATACATAATTATATACCGTACACATACTACCAAAGGAAAAGACACACGCACACACATTTTATTATTTGTGTTTTCTTTCTATATTCCAACTACTCCTTCTGGAGCATAGGCTGAGAGCCTGTACATTCAACCGTTATGAACGGTGAAGCCCGTGAGGTTTCGTTCCAGTCTAGGGAGTGAGACACCTGAAGCACTTTTAGCTGCAACCAGCCCCTGCCATATTGCCTTCGCAGGATGCATGGGGCTCAGTTGCTCACTCACGGCTCGAAGCAGCCTCTTCTCTGAAGCTGCCTCGCTCCAGTGCTTCACTGTCTCACCTCCTAGACTCAGACCCTCACTCTCAGAATGCCACCTATTAAGCAATGAACTCACTAGGCATTGCCCCCCTTTAGCATATTTTGAATATGGGAATATTCATACAGTGCTATTTAATCAGGGAACAATGAGGGTATTTATTTGGCATTTCGGTGGGCTTTGTAGTAATGCACTGATACTAGGTACAGCACAAATTCCATCTCAATAATATCCTCCCATTGACATATCAGGATTTGAACCCGGGTCCATTGGATACCAGTCCAGTGGCAAGACCACAACACCGCACCTCCCCTATACACACACACACACATATTGATACAGATTAACACATTTTGTATGTGTGTGTGTGTGTGTATATATACACACACACACACACACACATACAAATTAAGATACAAACAACATATATTTTAGACTTATCCCACCGAATTTAATATAATATTGATAATATTCTATAACACTTTTTATTTTGTATTTTTGTTTCTATGTGAGTGGGGGAGACAAAAGTCAGAACTGCCTGTATCGAGTACCTCCCCCAGAGTTGAAAGAATGACAGGGCCAAAATCAAGGGACGTTCGAGCCAAAATGCCTGGACATACGAAGTTTGAAGCAATTTAAGTCATAGGAAGAGGGAAAGACTGATTCTGGGAGAGAGTTCCAGAGCTCAGCAGTTGAATAGAAGAAAGTCTGAGAATACCATTTCACTCTTGGGTTGGAGAGCTGCACAGAGTAGGGGTGGGATTTTGTTGCAAGACGGGTACTACATACCCTACGTAGAGGAGGTGGTATACACTGAGAAAGCTCTGAGGAACATTGATTATTATAGTAGCGATAGAATAGCGAGAGAGATGCAACATTGCGGCGAAGGGAGAGAGATTGCAAAGAGTTGGTGAGTGGACGGGAGTTAATGATACGAAAGGCTTTCCTTTCTACTTTGTCTAGGAGTGTGGTGTGAGAGGATCCTCCCCACACATGTGAACAATACTCAATACAAGGACGCTCTGTGCCCCTGTACAGAGCAAGAAGCTGTGCAGGGGTAAAAAACCCTTTGAGGCGGTTGAGCACACCCAGCTTCTGGGAGACTGCCTTAGCAAGACTGGTAATATGGTCCTTCCAAGTGAGAGCAAAAGAAAAAGAGACACCAAGAATATTGAGAGCAGATGAAGGATTGATTTTTGTATTGTTGAATTGTAAGAGATAGTCCTCTGGGAGTTCTGAACTTGCATTTGTATTATTGCACACGTTTCTACGTCCAACTATCTTTTATTTATTAAGAGAACAGAATAAAACCGTAGTACTAACAAAATAATAAAAAAATAAATAAAAAATATACAATATGTACAAATCTGTCATTATAAAGGAAGACATTATTTTGTTAGAGTCTTATTATTATTTCTTATGCGCTAAGGTATCCAGATAATCCATTATTCCTTATATTGCTTTTTGTCTTGCATTACATGTTTGTGTGTGAGTGTGTATTTGATCAAATGTGTGATCGAACTTAATGGGAGTCACCGGCTTTTTTCAATTATTCTCCTTTTCTTTCTTTCCCTGGCTTGTATCCATTTGGCCCCATTAAGCCAACTGTTTTAAGTCGTTTATCCCCATCCAGGTGTCGATTTCTTCCTGGCGAGCGATAGCGAGCCAGCATTGTATGGAGAAATCCGGCTTCGTCGGAGACATTTTTCTATCGAAAAATTTACAAATTTAGCTTGATGTCAAAACAAAAATATATTTATGCTGGATCGCTACCACTCGCCTGGATGGGGGTAAGCGTCTTAAAACAGTAGGCTAAATGGGGCAGAATGGATACAACCCAAAAAGAGAGGGAGAGTAAGAGAAAAAAAGTGAGGTGAGCCCCCTTAGCCCAAGAACTGCGACGTTCAGACAATCAATGCCTTCCGGAAGAAGGCACGATATTTAAGGGGAGGCAGACCGTTTTTCTGGACCCCCTTCTCCCTAAAGTTTAGCCCCACTAGTTTGAGATTATAAGACGTTCGACCCATTAGTTTGGCGATTATAACACTCTTCGCGCCCCATTTCGTTGTAAATTTTAAGACCTTTCGTGCCATTTAGGTGTCGATTATTTGCAATTTTAAAAGGAAGCGGCATTCGTCCGGGACATTTTTCTACCGAAAAATTTACAAATTTATCTTGAAGGGGGTTATAGGGGGTGTTTTTCAAATCTTGATGGAGGTCTAGGCAGGAAACTAAAAATATATATGAATACATTAATTAATAGACCAAACAAACGGCCAGTCTTAATCATGTGTACAAAAAAAAAAAAAAAAAAAAAATCAAATACCGTGCCAGTGTCTGGAAATGTCTCAACATTGGGTGACCCATAGAAAGTAGTGGCATCTCTCCATACCACATCCTCTACTACTCCCCTCTTTATACTCCCCCCCCCCTCCCCCTCCCCCTCTCTCCCTCCCTCAAATTGACCTTTTATTCTGCACAGGTTCTAGCAGTTTATGGGTTAAAGTAACTGATGGATGTTGTAATATAAGCGTAAATCAGAATATATATTATGTAATAGTGCACTGCTTTACCTCTTACGACGTTCTTAATTGGTATTTATTCATCACACCAGCATTTAAACATATTAAGTAAGCTTAATAATGCACTAGTATTTTAACGTTTAGTTTACAAATATACAAAGTAAGCTACACGACATACTGGCACACTATATTCAGGTAACTTACCAACCTTAGAATGTCAGGAGATAGAGAGAGACCGGGGGGTGGGGGGGGCGGTGGGGGGAGTGAAAAACAAATGCTTATACACACATGATATTGGAAGTATTGAAGGCAGGGTACAAAGGAATAACAAATAAGGAGATGTTGATTATTACGTCCTGTTCGGTACATATAATTTCATAATTAGCTTACGAGTCAATATAAATTCAGTTTGCTGTTCTGCAGTCAGTGTTTACAGGTCCCAAGATAAATGGCGAGTCGATATTCATGGTGGATGAATCTATATAATGGTTCCCCGAGTACAGCCCCAGACCCGTAGTCGAGCCAGTACCACGATGGGTACTCTGTTGCCTGTATTGCTGGTGGTGATGGTGATGGGGACAGCTGCCTTAGTGATCAAAATAGATGCTTCAGGAGACAAAAATACTTCTTCATCATGGACCCGATCAACTGTCTCAGATATTAGAATGGATGCCTTAATGATCAAAGCAACTACCTCAAAGACTGGAACAGCTGTTACAAGAACCGGTACAACTGCCTCAGGGACCAAAACTGCAGCCTCAATGACCGAAGCTGTCTTAGGGCTCCGCTACACTGCTGTTACTTGGTCACAAACTTCAGTCAACATAACTTACTTGATGCAGGCAGTAGTAACAGTGGTGAAGCAAGTGTCCCTAGGCCTAGCACGGGACAGGAACCTGGTACTGCACTTCGACCCTGCCCTTCCTGAACCCATTGTGAATGCTGTCCTGAAGCTGAAGATACGGTTTCAATCGTCTGTCTCCTTGTCGCTCCATATTTGGATAATTTTATCTTATCCAAACAACTTTTTTAAATACTGGGGTCTAGGAACTCCGCCTCAACAACTGCTAATTCTAAATTTAGGACATACCCTCGACCCTGGGTTGTTACTGTCAACGCATGAATTCACTGGCATAAAAAGTCTTGCTTTACTGACAAATGGTCCAAAATTCAGAACTAAATTTACTGCTTACACATTAAGACCATTCTGCAACCCTTCGTTATTCTTCTTAGGCTTGTGGAATCATCAAGTATTTAACACTTGGGAATCACTGTTCCCTGACCGCTTCCCTGTTATTTGTCGTGCCAATTTTAAAATCGCAAGTTGGTTGATCGATGTCCCCAACTTCTACCTCAACAAACAAACAAATAAACTCAGTGGAGTCTCCTATACCATGATCCGAATTCTGGCACCCAAGCTCAACTTCTCTTACACCATGACGGAGGAACCTGTGGATGGCAAGTGGGGAGCTCTGGAAAACGGAGAGTGGGTGGGATTACTGGGGATGGTTCTTCGCGGCGAGTGTGATTTCAGCATTTCTCCATTCTTTGTATTTAAAGATCGTGCAGAAGCTTTCGATTTAGCTGAAACGTTTTGGTATGATTCCATTGGAATATTTCTGAAGAACCCCTCTCCACTGCCAGAATGGATGAGTCTTGTACGTCCTTTCACTGTGGCTATTTGGGGATTACTACTGATAACTCTTCTTATATTCTACTGCTATACTGCGCTCCAGGTTGGTTAAATAAAAATGTATAACCTAAAGTGCCGTTATAATGTAAAAGGAAGTTTGGCCTATTCTAGTGAAGAACCTATCTTTCAATGAATGTATGTTTATGTAGGAAGAGGATAACCAGAGTCGTATACAAAAATCATCTTTATTGTCATGTTGCTAGACGTTTCGACATTTGTTTATGTCAATCTCAGTAGTCTGTGGACAAATCATATATATATATATATATGTATATATATATATATAATTAGCATACAGTGCATAATGCAACATTTTGAAACTACTTACAAATAATGAAAGTTACCACTTTACCCTAATTTACTTAATTTAGAAAAAATATTAGTATAATATTACAATAATTTTTAACATTGACTTACTTTACAATTACGAACATATCATAGAATTATGGATGAACGCACTCGACCGACACTGTTCTGTGTTCTGAACATTACTTTCTGCAATACTTAGTATTATCACGAAATAATTGCATTAGTTTGATATCATTGTTTAGTATGTTTATCTAAAAAAAAAGTATTTAGGTTATGTGGTAACTTTCATTGTTTGTAATTTGTTCCAATTTTTAGCATGCAAAATATATTCAATATTTGTATATGTATGATTTTTTCCACATAATACTGATGATGAAATCCCAAAATGTCGAAACGTTTAGCAATATGACAATACATTTTATTTATATTACGACTCTGGTCACCCTTTTTCTACTCAAACTACGATTCCCTATGAACATCCCTGTGTCTGATATGTATATATATTTATTTAACATAAAGAATAGAGGGAGGACAAACAAAGCCAATGAAAAGAAATATTAAATGTATGAATATATGTTTGCACGCATTTTATATATTGATGTAGGTGGCCTCAATTAATGTGAATTTTCCAGTGTAATAATTTGGTATAATACTCTCAATTATAAGTCAAATATTTACAGTATACAGTATATGCAATAATTATAGTTATCGCTATATCTAGATATTTATATTCAATTTAGGAAGAACTTCTAGGAGGAAAAGGGTTGACATATATTTTAACCTTCAGATAAATGATACTAAGGAGAACAAATTGGTTGGTGGAATCAAATATAAACAATCTAGATATCACCTGTTTTAGAAAGTAGAATTGTAAAAGGTTTCAAATTATCTAAACAACATTGGAATACAAGAGGTTTGCAGCATACCCTCTAGTCCATACTTGGCTAATCTTTTACGTGGAAATAAAGCTAATCTAGGATCCCAGACCCATCACACCTAACCATCGTAATATTATTAACAACGTTCTTCACACCAATAACCCCCCAAATGAAATATGAAAGCATGTGATCCTCCCAGGATTCGAACCCAGGATACCACATAAAGAACTTACACGCTCTAATCATTAAACCATCAAGGCAGTTAAAGGTATAGCACATGACTGCGATTAATATCTATTTACCGAATACTGGAAATCAATCTAATCATGTAGTGGACCCAACTGCACTATTAATAGCCTAATGCTTATGCCAGAGGAAAGATAATTTTGCGGGCTACATATCTCAAAGGACCAACCCACCATTAACTAGTCTAGGCATACCTTACTTATTAAATGTAATAACAGTCCAACGAAGAAACACAATATCCTATCAGGTCCTAATTCATGCCATATACATTCTGATACAGTTAAACACGTAATATATACTGGGAACAATTATTATTGACCTCATGCCATTCTCTGCACAAATGCAGTAAAGGTTATATTATTTTCAGAAGGTTTAGTCTCTATAATTGATTACGGATAATGGATATAGTCATCACTTGATGGGTTTGAGTGTCTATTATATGGTGGAAAATCTTAGAATCCCTCTCATTATAAGCTAAAACCACCACTCCTTACCTGATCTCTTGGTTAAATTTTGAATCCTTCCCAACAATCACTAGACTCACCCAGCACAACATACATTGAAATAAAAAGTCATGCTCTAAAGTTAGTCCAGTGCTGTATATAATATGCCTAATTATTATTATAATTTATCTATTTAATTAATGTTATCTGATCTTACAGACGTGGCTACGAGGAACAAAGGAAAGTTCTGCCATGGTGTTGGTCCGTACCGTGTTGGGTCAGAGTGTTCCCTGGACGTTGGAGGGACACCCGGTAGCCGCGCTGTGGCTCCTCGTCTGTTTGGTCATCACTTCAGCCTATACCTCCAACCTCGTGGCTATCTTCACCAAGCCTGCCTTCCCCACCCGCTTCACCACCTTGGCGCACCTGGTTCATAGTCCCATTAGGTAAATGACACTTTGTATATATCTTTATTGGACGGAAAGATTATTGTCTATACATATTCAAGTAATAGTGATTAAGGGTATCGTAATCAGATCAGATGGCTATAGCAAAGTAGGAGAGTAGAGTTTTGGATAGAGGAAGAATAAGTTAAGAAATGGGAAGTACAGCAAAAGATAAAAGTACTTGGGCTCCATCAAGTTACTCCATTGTCACCAACAGTTTACTGTAGTATGACTGAACAGGTGCAGTGTATGAGTCATTGTCCATGAGCGGAACTGCTAAAATAGATGTGAAGCTGTCGGGGTAGGTAGGACATGAGATTTTGAAGATTTAAAATTACCAATTATGTGATCTTTCCTGGCCGCAGGTGGTACAGTCAGGATTTAGTATTCCGATGCCTTTGCCTGGGTTGTTTTCGTAGGTGGCGGTACTTCTAAAGGTGCTCATTGATTGATATCAGGGCAATTTGTGGGAGTTTATGATGTCACTACAGGCTTTGTTAGGGGCACTGATAACATTGCAAATTATTACAGGGTTTGACTCAAGGATTGTTGCCCGCCATATTGCTTGGAGAGAAACATGGAATTGTTAATTGCCTGGTCAGAGCAAGGTTGCCCACTCTCTCTCAGGCTTGACAGGAAAATCTGCTTTTTATGTCTCCCTTTATGTTCAGTGTAGGGTCAATCAGGTAGAATATTGGAGAAGACTATTATTATCTCCCAGCATATCAATATGTTAGATTATTTTGATAGATAACACATAGATAAGCCTATTCTGAAAGAGTTGAACGGCCAAGGGTGTGTATGAATATTTGGATTTGGAACTAAATCACAACCAGCCTCAAATCATGTAGAAGGGAAACGTACAAAATTGACATTAATGTAAGTCTGTGGAAGCATGGGTGGCAAACACAGACCTTAAGAGTAAGTATTTATTTTTTTCTGGACCCCCTTCTCTGTCATGTTTAGCCCATTAGCTATGCCATTTTTAGACGTTTGCCCCATTAGTTTTCACCCTATTCAGGTGTCGATTGTTTGTCCTTGCAACCGATAGCGAGCCTGTAATTTAGGAGGAACCAGCTTCGGCCGGGACAGTTTTCTACCGAAAAATGTAAAAAATTATCTCTAAGGGGGGTCTTTGGGGTGTTTTTGTTTAAACTTGATAGAGGTCTAGGGAGTAAAACAAAAACACATAATTATACAGTATATACCGGTAATAATAAACAATCAATATATATATCATTAAAATAACGTCCCCTTAAGAGGTTTGGCCATCACCCACTATTCTCTACTTTTCGCTACTTTGGTCCGTGTATTAAGTACCAAGATCTCTTTCGCTACCATTTTTAAGCACACACTACTATGGGTTTCAGAGGCCGTGTGGCATCGTTTTTTCGGGAATAACTTATTAACAAACAGTTGGATCAGTATGATATTTTGACACAGCTTTTTTCACGCCGTCCCCTAATATTCGTCAATATAGTGCATTACCAAAAGTGTAGAAATAAGCCACTTGTCCCTGTGTCATGAGGTTAAAGTCACACATTACTGACTAAGAAACGGACAAGGCTACCGTGGCTTACCTGTGAGAACCACCAAACAATTATTGCTCCCCCAGCAAACATGGTAGTTATCAGCCACCACCCAACCCTATTAACGCCTTTAAATTCAAGTAATCTGTCAATATCAAGTATAAATATACAAAAATACATACTTTTTATATATCCAGAAAATTTTAAATTTATAAATTTTTCGGTAGAAAAATGTCCCGCCCGAAGACCGGTTCGTCTTATATTTCAGGCTCGCTATCGCTCTCCAAGAAAAAAAATCGACACATAAATGACACGAAAGGTCTTAATATTGACGAAGAAAGGGGGTGAAAGTTCTTAAAGTCGCCAAACTAATGGGCCGAATGTCTTAAAATCTGAAAACTAATTGGGGTAAAACATGAGGGAGAAAGAGGGGGAAGAACAAAAACTACTATCCTCCCTTAAGTAATACTGTAGCCAAATGATGAACCCCTTTCAGACTGACGGGAGTGGACGCAGGAGGTTACAGCACCTATATGCTGACTGGAGAGAAGAGTCCCATCCGGCAAACCTTCACCGGCCGCATCGATCTCTACCCGAAGGTGGCCCAGTCTGTTGCGGCCATGGAGAAGGGCACCCATGGCTATATTGGAACAGTGATGTACACCTCCCTCATCATCAGTAATATAATAGAGGTAGTGTAGTTAATTAACCCCTTCTGTACCCGCCCGCAGCGTCTTATAAAGTTTATTATAGCTATATTTAGACGATTTTGTACAGTTTAAGACGGATCTGTGGTAGTAAAAATGGTCAAGTGAGATAGTTCGAAGCCTGTCAAATACAGTATATACCGGTATATATATATATATATATATATATATATATATATATATACATTATATACAGTATATACCGGTATTGAGGTTGTAATTTGAGAGCTGTAGATTGCCACACCCATTCCCTGGCTAGAAATGGTAGAAATATTAACTCGATTACTCTAGTCGTTTGTGAGTTATAGAGGTTAATGTGCAAGAGTTTTGGCCTACTTATTGGGAATAGGGTATAGCATTGGATTGATAAGAAAATTATACTGAAGATAGTTGGGAGCATGAGTGCAAACATACTATAATCTTGAAGACTCCAGAAACCTTCATGTTCATTATATTTCGTGATGTATTACGGTACTGAGTAAACCTATATTGAGTATTACGGTACTGAGTAAACCTATATTGAGTATTACGGTACTGAGTAAAGCTATATTGAGTATTACTGTACTGAGTAAAGCTATATTGAGTATTACGGTACTGAGTAAACCTATATTGAGTATTACGGTACTGAGTAAAGCTATATTGAGTATTACTGTACTGAGTAAAGCTATATTGAGTATTACGGTACTGAGTAAACCTATATTGAGTATTACGGTACTGAGTAAACCTATATTGAGTATTACGGTACTGAGTAAACCTATATTGAGTATTACGGTACTGAGTAAACCTATATTGAGTATTACGGTACTGAGTAAACCTATATTGAGTATTACGGTACTGAGTAAACCTATATGAGTATTACGGTACTGAGTAAAGCTATATTGAGTATTACTGTACTGAGTAAAGCTATATTGAGTATTACGGTACTGAGTAAACCTATATTGAGTATTACGGTACTGAGTAAACCTATATTGAGTATTACGGTACTGAGTAAACCTATATTGAGTATTACGGTACTGAGTAAACCTATATTGAGTATTACGGTACTGAGTAAACCTATATTGAGTATTACGGTACTGAGTAAACCTATATTGAGTATTACGGTACTGAGTAAACCTATATTGAGTATTACGGTACTGAGTAAACCTATATTGAGTATTACGGTACTGAGTAAACCTATATTGAGTATTACGGTACTGAGTAAAGCTATATTGAGTATTACTGTACTGAGTAAAGCTATATTGAGTATTACGGTACTGAGTAAACCTATATTGAGTATTACGGTACTGAGTAAACCTATATTGAGTATTACGGTACTGAGTAAACCTATATTGAGTATTACGGTACTGAGTAAACCTATATTGAGTATTACGGTACTGAGTAAACCTATATTGAGTATTACGGTACTGAGTAAACCTATATTGAGTATTACGGTACTGAGTAAACCTATATTGAGTATTACGGTACTGAGTAAACCTATATTGAGTATTACGGTACTGAGTAAACCTATATTGAGTATTACGGTACTGAGTAAACCTATATTGAGTATTACGGTACTGAGTAAACCTATATTGAGTATTACGGTACTGAGTAAACCTATATTGAGTATTACGGTACTGAGTAAACCTATATTGAGTATTACGGTACTGAGTAAACCTATATTGAGTATTACGGTACTGAGTAAACCTATATTGAGTATTACGGTACTGAGTAAACCTATATTGAGTATTACGGTACTGAGTAAACCTATATTGAGTATTACGGTACTGAGTAAACCTATATTGAGTATTACGGTACTGAGTAAACCTATATTGAGTATTACGGTACTGAGTAAACCTATATTGAGTATTACGGTACTGAGTAAACCTATATTGAGTATTACGGTACTGAGTAAACCTATATTGAGTATTTATGTAAAAGAAAATGTCAGTGTCAGTGTATTTAGGCTTAATTATCAAAATACTCTGCCAATTTGACTGTTTAAGAGGGAGGTACTCGCTTCTTCTGGACCCCCTTTTCCCTCAGGTTTAGACCTATTATTTTTCAGATTTTAAGACGTCCGGCTCATTAGTTTGGCGAGCGATAGCGAGCCTGTAATTTAAGAAGAACCGGCCTTCGGCCGTGACATTTTTCTACCGAAGAATGTACAAATTTATCTTGACGGAGGATCTTGAGGGGTGTTATTATTTTTAGTATTATTGTTATTGTTGTTTAAAGCTTGGTGGAGGTCTATGGAGGAAACTAAAATATGCAATATATATACTGTATATATAATAATGTATACAGGTATATATTATAATAATAATGTATACTGTATATGAAAAAAATCGACCAAAATATGAACTATCCCCCCTTAAATTATCAGGGTATGTAACATAATGGTGAGGCTATGGTAGTCTTCTTGGACCATGTGTTGGCTGGGTTAGCTCCTTTGTAAGCTGACAAAATAATATGATTAGATTCAGATGGATGGTAACTTGGATTGGAGATTTAAAATGTATTGCGGGTTGTTATTGGGAAAGGGAATTTGGTGGACAGCTTTAATTTTTCCTCTTTTTACTATA
Source organism: Paralithodes platypus (assembly GCA_032716605.1). NCBI lineage: Eukaryota > Metazoa > Arthropoda > Malacostraca > Decapoda > Lithodidae > Paralithodes > Paralithodes platypus. Next base: position 3,689,956 of record CM064551.1, read on the forward strand.
TTTTTCTCTATTATTACATATTTCTCCACTTTTATTAGTAATTATTCATATAATAATCCATTACATATACTAATTCTGCTCTACATACACTACTTTTATTAGAAAAAGAACTGGTACATACTGAGAGAAGTCATCGAAACGGGACGACAGGCGTGGGCCTTCCGAAAACACACCCCTTGGAAGGAGAAATTTAACAGGAATATCAAGAGGATGGTTGAGGCGGGTTTGGTGAACCATTGGACTAAGGTGAGTTTACTGCAGCATGGAGAAAGACAGTAGATTATGTTCAAGGGAGCTGGGGGAGAACATTAATATAATTATAGTTGGTTTTCCTGACAAATATTGGTAGAATATGCATATTACCGTACTTCATTCCTTTATTACATTGATATAGCTCCTCTATATTAACTTGCCAGTATAATCCATAGTTCAATTAACATCACATCTGATTAATGAAGGTAGGGGCATAACATCTGTCCTAGTTCAAAAGAGAATGATGAATTACGTGATCCAAGGTGAACTTGGGGAACAGTAATGACAATAATTATACGCTTTTTTATATAATAAAGGATAGTTACTCAAAAAATTGGTCCGCATGAATAAACATTAAAAATAACTGTGCTCAAAAAGTATTAAGTATAAATGTGATGTTCGTGTATATATTTTGTGTTTATTTATTTATTTATGTCTTATTTTGTTTTTCAAATAAACATGCTTGCCTACCCAACTCTGTCACTCTGAATGTTGAGAGTAACTCTTGATAATTAAATATGGGAATATCTTTGATAATACAGGTATTGATCGTGTTCACGTACAGTAATCTTATAAATTAAATTACATAAAGTAGCTGAATCTCTGTTATACTTTCCGTGTAAAGGGCAACTATTTCATCAAATTTATTGAAATTTAAGTAGAGAGGACAAATGTTTATAATTTAACTTGAATATTTAACCTTAGTGTGTGACCTTATCCTTTGAGTAATATCTGAATTATCTTATCCTACCCTTTATATATTGACATACCGGGTATAGTATTATTGTTGCTATAGGTGACAATCTATTTGTCAGTCAAGAAGAAATTATAATGAATCAGAGATTGAGGTTTAAGTCTTTATTATACAATTCCTATGGCTGTTCCATTTCCTGATCATCTGTGCTGGAAGGACGGCCAGATCTCGGCTCGTCAGAAATAGAAATGTGACCTGTATGAAATTGTATTTTCCTCTAAGCCTCATATAATGGATTCTTACATCCATACACATAAGTAATTTCCTGCTGAGCCGAAGTCTGGTCGTTCCTCCATCATAGATCATCAAGGAGTGGAACGGAGGATTTTGACACGTCCACTTGAGTTCTACAACGAGTGATTGCGGAAAATAAAGAAACAGTTACAGAAGTGTGTGATTCTGTGTGGGCACTATATGTGGAGGACTGAGCCCACCATCACCATATCCAGCTCCGTTGTCGTATTGTTCATTGCGATTGATTCAGATACCGCCTCGTATTAGTATATATATATTCCATTGTGGATGTCAGAAGATTGTAAATCCATTTATTCATATTACTATAAATTAACTCTTACATCATTTGCATATGATCTAATTGTCCACAATTTACAACAAATATATATGTTACACGGAATCTGTGTAACTAGGGAGTTCACGAAATCCCTAGTTACATTTATGAAATAAAATATTTCAATTCAAAATATTTCTGATACCGTGTACTTTATTTGGGATATCTTGTAGTGGAAAATTTAGGTTAGGCTCAGTTTAGCCAAACTACCATGTAACTGTTCGGAAAGTGAGTGTTGCGGGAGGTACAACAATCCTGAGAATAGTGTGCAGGAGCACCATCCTGCTGAAAGAAATTACCTCATCAACGTTGGCCAAGGCTGAGAGTTGCGAAAGGAAGAAGTTCTGGAGCATGGCACGATCATTTTTACCTATGACATTCGTGCTCCATTGGATTGACCAATGAGGACCTGTCGAATGGGCTCCTAGGTCACTGGATCTGACCCCATGTGATCTTTTCCGGTGGGGTTCCATTAATAGCAAGGTGTATTCCAGCAAGGCACAGGACCTTGCAACATTGGTTGGAAGCGAGAATTGAAGAAGCCTGTGTCTCAGTATCAGAGGAGCTGTTGGGAAGGGTTGGGGACAGTGGTGAAGTGCTCTCTTGACTGCTATGAAAAAGCAGGCACTCATGACGAATTCGACCAGTAAGGCTGGGTCGAGTTAAACAAAATAAAATTAATGTGAGAACAAATTCATAACGTTCAATTATTATGTAGCTCAAGTTATGTCTACTTTCAATTATTAGTTTGTTTTCTAGAAATGTTTGAATATGTAAAGGGGCTTTTGGGGCACTCTGCTATTATCAGCACTCAAACCCACCTCATTACAGTTGGAGATCGAGGCCATAGTGGGCAGTGAGGTTGTTAAGAGTGGGCCAGAAGCTGGGCAGCCTCTCACCACCCGCCACCTCCAGGGGCTCTTCTGGATCCTGGGGCTGGCCTGGTCCATCAGTTTTGTCGTCTTCGTGATCGAGATTTTCACCAACAACAGGTTAAAATGGATGTTTTATTAACAATTATAAACAACATATTGTTTCCTATTTATTAATTAATGCAATTTGTTAAAATTTAACAGTAATGAATGCATCCTCTAGTTATATAATTTATTCATATATGTTTTCATTAATTTAATTGAGGGGGAGGGGGGTTTATTGGTGTCAAGAACGATGACAAAATAATGTATATTTATAAAATATATGTGTTAGTATGTGTGTTAAGGTTGTGATAAAATTTAGGGTTGTAACTTTATACGTGTCTCCGTTTACCTGACTTTACACTGTAAATATGTAATTGGTTGTTAAAGCTTCAATTCTTGTTTCTAAGTTTAGATATGTAATTATATCACACTTTTGATGTGTTTGGAAATAGTACAAACATCAATATTCTTCAATATGGTTATGACTACAATCACTAACATCTTTTACTGATTATTTCTAAGAGCCCTAGTATAATACTCATCAATAATTGGATACTGTTCATGCTTAAAACTTTCTGTATTTAACAGGGACATCGGTGGCATATTCAAGACAAATCTTTGGAAGCAACGCAGAGCAGTGTGGACAGGAACTGAAAGCAACACAACTTAAATTGGACATGTGATCACCTCGAAATGTATCCAGTACAGTTGACTATAGAATAATGTTGGAGGTGTATTGGTTGATGCGGAAGAGCGGATAGTATTATGGTCGGCATCATGACTTGTTGCTATATATTAAGGTTAGTGAACACTAACACGAAAGCCCCTCCGGACGAGTTCATGAATAAAAATTTCAGCCTGATATAGCGAATCGGCAACATCATCGTGGATATCGTAAATTAGCCATGGCTGACTACACGGCCCAAGCTAGCCCAAGCTACGTATCGTGGGTCGATATGAGATTTTGGGCTGTTCAAAAGTTCGCAACTGTCAAAAGTCGTCTGAGTCTGGTCTTCATCACAAACTCACCATATTAAAATCGTGTGGTCCGTATCAAAGACGTTTGGTCCGTATCAAAGTCGTCTGGTTCGTAAACTTGCCGTGCGGATCGTATCTCTTCCGTGCGGAAATTTGGCAACGTGCGACGTGGCAACAGCGCGTCTTACGGCTTCGTTACTATGTTCGTATACCATTATTTTAAGTTTTATCGCAGTGTTCTGGGTCGTATGTTTTCCGTGGACTATTCGTGTGCCCTTCGCACAACTTTTCTTATCTTTTTTGTAGCATTCGTTTCTCCTCCGTATCGGCATCGTTAGAGTCTTATCAAGTCGTACAGACACGATACGACTAAGGATGCCAGCCATTTTCGCCGCGATCTCTAGTCAATTCGGCAAGACACATGATTTTTTCGAGTTGTAGGTGTTCGTGCCAGTCTTGAAGGTGCTGTCATGTTAGTGTGCACTAACCTTTACAGTAGCCTTGGAATATTATTGTGTTCGGATGTTTAGTGATTCGATTAGTGTTCGACATTACGACTTTAAGGGGACAGTGGGTATTTTGGGGGGTCTATTTATTTACATGTTCATATATTTTTTAGTTTCCTCGCTAGACCTTCGTCAAGCTTAAAATATCACTCCCTAGAGCCCCCTTCAAGATAAATGTGTACATTTTTCGATAGAAAAATGTCCCGGCCGAAAGCCGGTTTCTCTTAAAATTACAGGCTCGCTTTCGCTCGCCAGGGAAAATATTAACACCTATATGGACGGAAGATCTTGATATTGATATAGAAATGGGATGAAAGGTTTTAAAATCAACAAACTAATGGGGTGAACGTCTTAAAATCTAAAAACTAATGGTGCTAAACATGATGAAGAAGGGGGACCAGAGAAACGACCCATCTCTCCTTAATTGTATTGGCCCACTTGATAAACGAAGACAAAGGTATAGAACAAATCTGTAATAGCTATGGTTGGATATTGTATGAAGACAAAGGTATAGAACACATCTGTAATAGCTATGGTTGGATATTGTATGCTAATTATGTTTATATCAGTTAACTAGAGAGAAAATCAATGTTGATGTCACAGAGGTAAGACAAGATTTAGGAGCGTGACATGACAATCAACGTCAATAAGCGCCCTCACGCATACCGTGTTCGTGGGCTTGACCACGATTTCCCGTTGTGTACTTGGGTAACCGTGGGCTGCCGAAAAGACCACGACACAAGAGATGAAGGACCACGCAAATCATGGTTTTGATGAAGGACGACGAAAAATTTGCCAGTGTGATAGCCCCTTTAGAGTCATGTTGTTGTTGTTGTTGTTGTTCCCCAAGCTGCCTGGCCGAACAGCCCCAAGGCCCCGAGCAAGGCCAAGGCCATAACCAAGCGCCCCCACAGAACCCTCCCTGCCGACCACAATAAAGCCTGGGTGACCGAAGCCACTCCATGGCGGGGAGCTGAGGAGGGTGTGGAAACGCTTGGGAAACCAAAGCCCAACCCAGGGCCCTGTGCCCCTCAGCAATTATGAAGAGAAAGTTGAGGGGCAAAGGAAAAATGTGACGCTTTGGCTTCCAATCTTGGTAGATTGGGAGGTCAATCCACAGAAGAGACGCCGTCACTTGAGATCTAGAAAATATATAAGTAAAAGGAACAGTCAGAGTAAGCTATGGGTATGGCAGAGATCGCTCAGCTCTCACTCTGATAGACCAGCCCATCACCACATGACTAGAACCCACTCCTCTCGGCATCAGCTAGGAAAGGCCCTAGAAAGCCACCTTTGGCGGGGGGATAGCTCCCCTATTACAACCCCTTTCGGGGTTGGGCACCCGCCCAGAGTCATGTGGTATGTCGTGGTTTGAAATGAGGCACAGATATTTGTTAAGAGGGGATGGGCGTATTTATTTGCTAATTTTATTATTATTATTACTTTTTTAATTATCATTATGATTTGTTATTTGTTTTTAGTTTCCATCCTAGACATCCATCAAGCTTATACCCCCCCGACCCTCCTTCAAGATAAATTTTTACATTTTTCGATAGAAAAATACCTTGACCGAAGACCGGTTCCTCTTATATTACAGGCTCGCTATTGCTCGCCAGGAAAAAAATCGACACCTAATTGACTAAAAAGTCTGAATATTGACAAAGACATTGGGAAAAAGTTCTTAATGTTGACCAACTAATGGGCCGAACTGAATCTGAAAACTCATGTGGCTAAACATGAGGAAGAATGGGGACCAGAAAAAAAAAAACATCTCCCTTTAAGATAATTCTAAAGCTTACATTAAAATGTTGCTACCTTGATGGACCCCGGTAAGACTTTAGATTGGCCCAGTGGCCCATAGCAAGCCATCAGGTAAACGAATCGGACATCTGTATCAGACATGCGGCTGCTGTAAAAGCGCCTATCAAATTTTACATATAGATTGTTAAGCTACATTGAGATTAAGCGAGTGAATGAATCTTTCTTAGGAAGACTATAGTATATTCGCGGTAATTAGCGAGAAATCAGGACCTCTATCCTCTGTAACTCAAAAATGGCTAGAGCAAATTGGCTGTAATTTTCACATCTATTCCTTGACCGACCCTTCCCAAACGGTGGCAATAGTAGCTCGATTACTCTAGTCGTTTTTGAGTTACAGAGGTTAGAGGTCATGATTTCTCGCCTACTTACAGCGAATAGACTATAGGAATACGTTGAAGCTTAATTACTCTGAACTGAAGAATCACATATAATGGCAACTGTTCAGTACATCATTTATGAAGGGTGCAAAGGCGGCAGTACGTGTGGAGAATGAGCAGAGCTAGTTCTTTGACCTGAATATTGGGTTGAAACAGGGGTGTGTGATGTCCCTGTGGTTGTTTACTGTATATATGGATGGAGTCATGAAATGAAATACAAAGAAGAGCTGTGGATGTTGGTGTAGCGGTGACTTTATGGTTGCCCTTTTTACCTTCTACCTTAATTGTCCTTGATTATGCTTGTAGTTGAGGTTTTCACTGTAAAAACATGTTGAAAGGTAACTTGTTAAGGTATTGATTTGAAGTAAAGACACTACTGCCAAATACGACATAAGAGATAGACAAACCAAACTGAAATTATTACTGATTATGGATTACTGATATTTACTATAGGATGTAAGGTATCTTAAAATAACCCCCTAGAAATACTTTCTCTAAAGTATCTATTTCTTTATCCTCCCCATTTCCCCAGCTAACCTAATCCCACAAGGACCCCAATGGAAATACGCCTAACGGCCTTATTGGGCTATCCTTAGTTGGAATTATGCAAGGCTGGTACATGTCATAATTGTAACATACTATGTGGTACCAACTCTGTAAATTGCTAACTGAATAAATATTATTATTATTATTATTATTATTTGTTGGGTTTTCTAGGATTTTATTACCAGAAAAATAGATTATGCTTAATTAGGGGCTGGTTTGAGTTATTGATTGTCTTTGTAGGTATTGTAGCTACCCGACTGGGAAATACCTACAGCTTTGCACTATATTATAAAAGCAATTAGATTGAGCTATATTCCTGTAATTATATTCTTTCCTGTAAAAGAATAAAGAATAGGAATAGCGAAAATATATAATGGTATACACACTAATTATCGTACAGTATCGCACTGTCACTGTATATGTCACTGTATTAATTACCACGGCCGCATGAAGGGTTCACCTTCCTATGTGGCTCTCTGATCTGCTACTGGACAATGCCTGGGGGCTCGAGCGTGCCGGCTTCTGACCAGTGTGGAGTCATACGATACAAGTTGCTAGCAATCATATTGGAGTTGCTGCAATACTTTAAGAAGACCGTGGGAACGCTTGCTTACTCTGCAAGAATTGTACCAAGTCCTTTTATAGGTGGGGGAGATGATCTATCTATAGGGAGATCATTCCCAACTAGAATGTACAGTAGTATACTTAAGTAAGTGAATAACTGTTATAAGGGTGTGAGTTATATATGTGATTATATGAGTTACCCTAGAGTGTACAGTCGCTCAAAATGCGCTGTTACACCGCTCGGCCATGTAAAGTGAGGCCCACCGAACATATAAATCATCCCTATCATCCCTATGACTTACATAACCCTATTCCTAGTGTATAGCAATGACACATCCCATGATTATTAACTATTACTCTAAATCTAAACTATGAACCAGTCAGTCACAGATGCTTGAGTCAAGGTAAGGTCGCATGCATTTATGTCCGGGGACAGAGGGAAACACATACTCAGGACGCACAGACAGGGGAAGATACGAGGACCTACATGAATAAAGGCGTCTTTGTTTGTCACAGTCACAAGTTGAAGTTCGTCGGGGACGAGCAACATGTCTGCTGTTTCAGTAAAGGTTAGTAATCATCCGTGTAAAAGAAACGGGAATGGCATAATTCTTCAGTCATTGTAAAATGTGAGGACTGGAACTGAATGTGGACTAAAATGGTGAGTCGTACATCTATACTTGTGAGTCTTACATCTAGAATTCTAGACTCTATAGAGCTTTTGCTGCATTCTCCAGGACAGTGAGTCTCTTTCTTAGCTTTTGTACTTCAGAAGCGTGGGCTTTTCTAAAGAGCTCATAGGAGGGTAGGTCAGCAAATATAACAGTCCTCTCTTTATACGCCGTGAGTGAGCGTGTTTGGCTACCTGGGTAGGATCGTCAGGCAGGGCCAAATGGATCTTCCGTAATGTACGATTTATACGAGCTACACGTGAGCGTTGGAGTATAACTGTAAGTCGTAAGTCACGGGGCATTTTCTGATTAGTCAGCAAGAAGGTGAAAGTAAAGTGCTGAACTGCTACTACATCTTCCGCAATTTGCACTCTTCTAACTTGGGCTACAAGGGCGCCGGGTTTCAGATACGAGGGTGTCGTAGAATCAACCACTATTAGTGTTCCAAGTAGAAGAAGGGCTTTCATTAACCAGATCATCTTTCTCGGGAGAAAGGCAATATTCTACTCGTAGGGGTACCAATAGAATACTTCACTCGCCCAGTAGGATGTACGTGGGGAATGGCTTGCTTTGTCAGTTACGTGATGTTAACAGAACGATGATGTGTATAGAATACTTCACTCTCTTACTAGAGTGGTCTTACTTGAGTGGTCTCACTTCACTCTCTTACTAGAGTGGTCATACTTAAGTGGTCTCACTTCACTCTCTTACTAGAGTGGTCTTACTTCACTCTCTTACTAGAGTGGTCTTAGAATGCTCTGTTAGCAGAACGAAGCTTCCGCCTATACTCGTTTGTTTGTGCGGAGTCATTCTTGGTCGGTGCATTTGGCTGCACCGCCGAAGGTGATGGATCAGGTATAATATGGCCATCTACAGAGAGTTCTGGGCTCACCCGTTTTAACCTGACACCATGAATTACTTCTACCTTGTTTGTGGTAGGGTCTCGAACCTCAAACTTTTTACCGGATGCAGTGTCCGTAACGACATATGGTCCACTATACTTCGGCGAGAGCTTAGTCATTCTCGTCGGTTCTAGGCACATAACTTTGTCACCTACTTCAAGAACAGTTTGGTGTGCTCTTTTGTGCTGTTTCCTTATAATTTCTGCACGGGATGCCTGTAAATGATCTCGGACTTGATGGTGGATCTTGCTAAAGACCTGGAGTTGTCTCTTAGCATAGTCCTCTAGATTGTAGACTGGTGTGCTAGGCTTGGATAGCAGGTCATATGGCAGAATCTTGTCCTGTCCATAGACTATGTAGTGTGGCGTCTTACCTGTCGAGGAATTTACAGAGCCGTTTACACAAGCTGCCACCTGTGGAAGCCAGTCTTCCCACGCTTCATGGAGCGGGTTTGTTACATGGCGTAGGACTTCTAGGAGTGTCCTATTCATGCGTTCTACCAACCCATTTGAGGCTGGGTGGTATGCTGCAATGTACGATTGCTTGATATTGTAGATATCACAGATACTTGCAATCACCTGGTTATTGAATTCCAACCCGTTGTCCGAGAGGAGCGTCTTAGGCAAGGAAAACGGACAGATGAGATGCGTTACAAGTGCATGAGCAACTTCATCTGCTGTTTTAGTTTTAAGTGGGGCTAAAACTACGAATCTTGAGAAGAAATCAACACATACTAGAAGATACTGTGAATTCTGGTGACTCCACGGCAACTTCAGCAAATCCACTGATACAGTTGTGACGCTTCTGCATAGTAACCACGTGCGGGCATGCGCGCGCATCGGCTGCCTAGCCGTTTAGAAACCGGCTGGTGGTAGCCGGCCGGCAGGCTTTCCCTTAGTATATATCCTACGACAATGTAACTAATGTCTGGGATATTCTTATGTTGTTTCACAGCTTGAAGCTGCCCTTATTCTTAACCAACACATCTTAGTATATTTTATTCTCGATAGTTGATTGTTTCATTATAATATATAAGATGTAAGTCTAGTGTGAGCGGGGAGAGATGAGCGGGAGAGAGAGACCGGCTTGGGACGTTGCTTCGCGCGGAGAGACCAGCTTGGGACGAGCCTGAAGCGCTGCCACATGTATTTGATTGCAACGTTAGGCTTAGTTTCGACTCACGCACGGGGTAGAAGATTTTGACCCGGCAACTGTGTTGAGTGTTGCCAAGCCTGGGATGTTTTCTGCATGCCTAGGGGGGGGGGGGGGGGTCCAGACAGATTCAAGACTTAGAGCTCACCTCATTGTCGTACCCTTCGGACCCCCTTGATATCTATCCCTCTCAACCCCACTTAGAAACGCTCTCTCTTACTTTGTATACCTTCTTTCCACTACTTCACCAATCTATTTAATTATCCCATCCCCTTGATAGACCTTATATCTATTATTGTATTAACAACGAGCTCTCAGATAACTAGATAGAATTTTGGGCCTTATGCAGGGATGTAATTGTTAATGAGACCTAGGAAGCTTTTTTGTTGTCTCATATTTGGTGGTTTCATGCTTGCTGGTGTGTTCTTGTGTCAGGTTAGCAGGGGCTAGACCGGAGGGGAGGCTTTTTGCGATCCTTTAAGTAAAGTCTGTTGGTGCGAGTCCCGTGGACCCGCACGACTTTACTAGGATACTCGTGGGAGTCTGGGGGCATTTTCTTGTCTGTGTCCCTGTGTGTCTAGCGTTGTGTTGTGTGAGGGCCATAGCCTAGTCCACTCAGCACTGCGCTAGCACGTCTTGCTTTTGTTTTAGGGTCGCCAGGAGAGAGTCAGATACTTGCGATCTGAGTCTCTCAAGAGAGCACCCTTTCAATTAGAGTAATTTGGTGCACAGACCTGGGAACGTCCCTAGGCTAGAGCAGGTGGCTCAGCCCGGGTATCCGAAGCCTATATCCTTCCGGCTAGACCTCTGCCACTTGGCAGATTAACAGCTAGGGGTTTATTATCTCTGAATGCTTGTTATTGTGCCACAGTTTACCATTTCTGTGAGAATTGTGAGACAGGGTGTGGCTTAGAGACTCTGTCCGAGCAGGCTTGCCTGACTAAGAGTGAGAAGCACACCTGTATGTGGTTATGTTGCGAGTTGCGGCCTTTATTTAATTATACCTATGCCATTATACACTGTATGTCCTATCGCTAGTGTATATTCCTGCTTATGAGTTAAGAGTTCTCTAAATCCGTAACGTACTTTCTTTGCTAAGCATCAGATCCTACAGTAGCCGCATGCAGTTTAGAAACCCGCATCTTGTCTACATGTACGATGTTTTGAGGACTGTTTGCTTTCACCTTCTTTCATGCAGGGGTGATTAGTTGTATTAATTAACGTAACGTTAAATGTACTTTCTTCTAGTTTGTTATTAAATTGTTTCTGCAATTTAATTCCGTTATCTATCTTTTCCTTGAAGCTTTAACCCTTAATTAGCGGCGAGCAACATAAGTCGAGTTAAATAAAGCTGGACTATGTGGCGGCGCTCGACATAGGTCGAGTGGCAATTTCAGCACGTAATGTTGCTGAGAGAGAGAGACAAGTGGTGGCAGGAGAGTAGCGAGCGTATGACTGCTCCAGACCACCGCGGCGAACATACTGACACGAATCCCAGCTCCCTCCTCCCTCTCTCACTCGCTATATAAGGAATTGTATCGGGAAAGTGGCTAATTACATGCTTTTTGCACTCGCGTTGCACGGTTATTGCAAGAAAACTAGCCATCATAAAAGGATCGTTATGGTGTCATTCGAAAGCTCTGTTTATGCCCTTTCAGGGATAGATACTTGTTTTACGTTCTGGGTCTTATTTAGGCATGAAAATGATCACGTAAACAGCCCTATTTTGGCTAAAAACACCCCGCTGGGCGGTACATATAAATAAACCGCATAGGCCGCTCTTAAGGTGTTAAGTCAACTTAATTGTGTGATCTTTTATATAGCCTGCTTGACTATCAGCAGTCTATAGTGCGTGTACCCTGTAACCGAGTCATAGGATACCTCGTTGTCCAGGCAGGACTCTTGACAGTTTAGGGTGGTTTGTTGCCTGGGTTTATAGATAAGGGTTGGATCTAGCGTTTTCCGTTGTTGCTTGTTGCCGCATACCTAGTCCAATAGAAAGAGCCCAGTGTTTATATATCCCAGGACGTAACAAATGGCGACCTTGTATAGGATTTACTGAACAGAGGAATATAGTGGTCATTTGTTTTGAGATTCCTTATGATTAGAGGAATACAGTGGACACAGAGTTTTTTTTTTGGAGCAACCAATATAACACATTAAAGACTTTAAATAACATTAGTATATACATACTTGCATAGGAGGTAAGGCACATTCTATAACCGTGATAATTACTGCAGTACACAAACATGTCTAATACATCAGAACACAGTGCTGGGTCAGGTCACGATACGGGCTCGGAGGGAGAAAGACCTGTGGAGTGGCTAGTCGATAGCGAGGAGGGTGCTAGAAGATTTTTAGAGGTGCCCCTTACCGCTGCCAGGGTGTTGAAGCTGAATAAGTATGGCTTAAAGTGTGTGGCAGGTCTTCAGGGTCACCAGGGTTTAAGTGGCATGAGGAAAGATCAGCTGAGGACTTTGATATTGGGTTTAGAAGGGAGAGACCTGGGTGGAGAGGCGACTGGGGGCCCTGGTCCCCAGCCCCCCCTCCACTCTACCCCCATATCAAACGTCAGGGTGCCTGAATTTAGTACATACTCCCAAGTTGATGGTCAATGGCAGCGTGGAATTCAATCACAGGGACCCTCTCCATTAAATGCACCTTCCCCTCCTCAAGGGTTGACTCCAGATTTGTTGTTTCGGCTTGAGATGGCCAAGGTTGAGGCCGCCGAAAGACAGGTTAGTGTGCAGGCTGAGGTTGCTAGAGCTCAGGTTGAGGCTGCCGAGAGACAGGCTAGTGTGCAGGCTGAGACTGCAGAGAGAACAGCTATACGAGACGCTGAACTGCAGGCAGAGTCTACTAGGTATCGGGCTGACAGGGAGCTGGAGAGATCTAGAGTGGAGGTAACAGGGCGAAATATTGGGGGAGGTAACAGACATCGGGACCAATCATTGTCGCACCTGCTTAAACTAGTTCCTGTGTTCGATGAATTATGTGTGGCTGAGTTTTTTATGCGATTTGAGAAGAAGTGTCAGGAACACCAGTGGCCTCAGGAAAAGTGGGCAGCATTAGTTTCATCAAGACTCCTAGGAAAGGGGCTAAAAGCGTATGATGCACTACCTTTAGAGTCCTGTGTAGTTTATGATGAGCTAAAGAAGGCTGTGCTACGGGCCTATGAGTTACAACCAGAAACTTACCGCTTGAAGTTTCGGGGTGTTACTAAGGGCAAGGATAGTACCTTCCTAGAACACGCCCGGGACTTGTCTGATGCACTACGACATTGGCTGCGTTCTGAGAGGGCAGCTACTTTTGAGGAGTTGCGTGAGCTGGTTCTCTTGGAGCAGTTCTTTAAGTGCACAGGCGGGGACTTAACATTAAATATAAAGGAAAAAAATCCTAGAACTCTCCAGGAGGCAGCAGAAATGGCTGACCTCCGACTATCATTAATTCGAGGGTGCAGAGCAGCAGCTATGAGTGAGTCGGGTCCCCATCCCAAGAATTTTGATACACATAAATACACAAAACCATCTAGCACTGACAATAAAACTGAACATAAACCAAATACCGTCCCGTATAAGAAGTCTAATGGTACCTCCCACTCCCAAGGGAAACCAAAGAGTAAAGAGTGCTTCGCATGTCACAAGGAGGGTCACTTTGCAAATGCTTGTCCGAACAAGCCACCAAACAAGGTTGAGTCATTGGCCCGCAACATAGGGGTGTCGACTATATCTACTGAGTTTGCCAAGGGTAGTTCGTCAAAGGGTGGGACACAGCCTGTGTTCAAGAGTCCGGAAGGCTCGAACCATGTCCGCGACGTCTTTGGGGGTCATAGAGGGCATGGTTTTGTGAGGTGGGCTGGCGAAAGGCGAGGAGTTAAGCTATTGCGTGATACGGGGCTTCTCGGACCTTGTTAAAGAACTTTTCTGGTAGACCGATTAACGCTGCTCGGGTGGTGGTAGTTCAGGGGATCAATGCTACGAAGTCCTACCCGCTGGTGCGGATGGAGGTGGGTGGTGTGGCGAAGGAGCTGGATGTAGGAATTGTAGAGAACTTGCCTGTTGGGGGCGTCGACCTCCTCCTTGGCAGCGACTTTGTGGTGCCTGCTTCTAAGGTTTCACCCTTGGTCGTTGCCGAGAAGGCGGCCGACGTTAGTAGGGAGGAACAGGATTGGGTGAGAAGTGTAGCGTACAAACCATGGCGTGTGTTGTGATGCGTTCTCAGACATCCGGAGCCTTGCAGCCACCACCTCAGTCTATCAAACCGCGGAGGAAAGGTCACAAGAAAACGGGAAGTGTTGGTCAATTGGAGAGTTTTGAGCCGGCAGTGTTTCTTGGTGACTCATTATTGGCACCTATGTTAGAGTCTGGAGAAGCCTCGGGGCCTGTCACCGCTAGTGCAGGTGCAGGGCAGGAAGAGACTCTGCGGCAGCATCGTTATGCGCAGCGTGAGGAAAGGATGGCTCAGCGGGACATTGGAGGTGGAAATAAATTATTTAAGATGAACCCGGATAATCTCGCACCTGCTGATATATGTTCCTTGCAGCTGGAAGATCCTGAAGTCAGGGCGTGTGGTAATGGTGCTGTCGAACTGGAGAGCGATGGGGATGCGCAGCCTGGTGATTTTTTCTTGTCCGAGGGGATCTTGTATCGGAGACATCAGGATCCCAAGAAAAAGTGGGATGGCGGGTCAGGATTAGTGGACCAGTTAATAGTACCGAGGGTGTGCCGTGAGAGCTTATTGAGATTAGCTCATGATGTGCCTTTGGCAGGGCACCTGGGGGCACATAAGACGGAGGCAGCTCTGAGCAAGCTTTTCTGGTAGCCTGGGTTAAAGGCGAGTGTCGTGTCATGGGTGTCACAGTGTCACACTTGTCAAGTTGTTGGGAAACCCAATCAGGTCATCCCGAGAGCCCCGTTACAACCCATCCCTGTTAATGGGCTGCCCTTCAGCAAAGTAGTTATCGATATGGTTGGCCCATTGCCCCCCACTAGTGCCGGCAATAAATTTTTACTAACTGTAAAGGATGTAGCAACACGGTATCCAGATGCTTACCCCATGCGCAACGGGATGGCTAAGACTGTTGTCAAAAAACTACTTGTCTATTTCTCTCGTTATGGCTACCCTCAGGAGATCCAGTCTGATCAGGGATCCAATTTTACTTCTGCTCTGTTTAAGCAGACCATGCAGCAACATGGGATAGTGTCTGTGGTGTCATCTGCCTACCATCCCGAGAGTCAGGGAGTTTTGGAAAGGTGGCACTCGACTCTCAAGAGTATGTTGCGGTGTTATTGCATGGAAAATGGGAAGGACTGGGATCTAGGTCTCCCATACGTTTTATTTGCTGCGAGAGAAGTACCTGGGGAGAGCTTGGGATTTAGCCCGAACGAGTTGTTTTTTGGACACAGGGTCAGGGGGCCCTTCCACATAGTCAAGGAGATCTGGGAGGGAGTCACAAAGCCATGCTCGCTTCTGAAGTATGTTGTTGAAAGCCGTGAGAGAATGCTAAAGAGCCTGGAGGTAGCAGGTCGGAACCTTAAGAGTTCACAAGCTCAGATGAAAGACAGATACGACCAGAAGGTGAAGCTGAGGGAGTTTGAAGTAGATCAGGAGGTACTGATACTACTGCCTCTGGTGGGACACCCCTTGTCTGCCAAGTATTCTGGTCCGTATCGGGTTGTAAGGAAGGTTTCTGATCTAGACTATTTAGTAGCTACTCCTGATCGTAAGAAAAAGAACCAACTTTGCCATGTAAATCTGATGAAAGAGTATGTGAGGCGCCCCTCCGAGTCTCTCACTGTCCCGGTGTTGATCTGCAGCGATCGTGGTGGAGAAGGAGGAAGGGACAGTCAAGCTGCGGGGGAGGATAATTGGGATTGTCATATATCCGCGGATCAGTGGGCGGGGAATTCTAGACAAGTGGCTCACGAGTTGATATTGCACCTGCCTGAGCAACAGCGTGTAGCTGTGCAGCACTTGTTTGATTCAAAACCATCTGTTTTCGCGAAGCATCCTGGCCTCACTACTCAAGCGGTGCACGATGTCGATGTTGGGGACCACCCGCCCTTTAAATCAGTGCCATACCGTGTTCCCCCTATTAAATTACCAGCACTTAGGGAAGAGCTGGATTATATGCTGAAACGTGGGCTGATTTCTGAGGGTGCAGTAAGGTGGACTTCCCCAGTCACACTGCAGCCCAAACCAGATGGCAAGGTGCGGTTTTGTATAAATTTCCGCAGGTTGAAAGGTTTAACCCCCACAAATGCCTACCCTCTCCCTCGCGTGGACGACAGTGTGGATAAGATAGGAAAAGCCAAGTTCCTCACTAAGATAGACCTTGTTAAGGGTTATTGGCAAGTGCCCTAGTCTGAGCGAGCGCGAGAGGTGTGTGGGTTTGTGGTGGACGGTGCCACATATCGTTGCCATGTTATGCCATACGGGCTGAAAAATGCACCTGCAACGTTTCAGAAATTAATGAACGACATTGTAGCCGACATTCCCAACTGTACGGTGTACCTAGATGATGTCATAATATACGACGATGATTTTAACAGTCACTGTGCTCACATCGGACAGCTTTTTAATAAACTGAATGAAGCAGGTTTGGTGGTAAACCTGGGTAAGTGCGATTTTGTCAAAGCCACAGTTTTGTACCTGGGGTTCGAGGTGGGGAAGGGTCAGGTGTGCCCTCCACAGACAAAGATCAAAGCCATCGATCAGTTTCCCCAGCCTACGACTAAGAAACAAATCATGCGGTTTTTAGGTATGATAGGCTATTATCGTCGCTTCATCAAAGGCTATTCGACTGTACTTGCACCTTTAACTGACTTATTATCTAAGGACAAGAAGTTCCGGTGGTTTCCTGAGTGTGCAGAGGCGTTTTCCTTGGTAAAACACCTGTTATGTACCCACCCCATACTCAGGGCCCCGGACATCAGCAGACCTTTTCAGCTGGCGACTGATGCCAGTGGCGTAGGGGCTGGGGCTGTCTTGTTACAGACAGATGATGAAGGTATCGAACATCCAGTGAGTTTTTACAGTAAAAAATTCAATACTGAACAAAAGAATTACTCTGTAATTGAAAAAGAACTCCTGGCGATAGTGCTGGCGCTCAGGCACTTCGATGTATATGTTCCTGCTTTCGGACCAGTCGTAGTGGTTTATACCGATCATCACCCTCTGAAATTCTTGAATCAGTTTCTTAACCGGAATATGAGGCTGACCAGGTGGTCACTCATGCTTCAGGAGTATAATCTGGACATATGCCATATTGCCGGTTCTGATAACGTGTTAGCGGATTGTCTATCAAGAGTGGATGATGTTGGTTAGACTGCCACAGGATTGAGGGTTGAGTGTGGAGGAAAATAGGCTGTCACTGTAGTTCAGCCGAAAAAAACAAATTAAAAAAAGCAAAAATCTTATAAAAACTCTTTATTTTTTATAACGTGTAGAATTTCTTATAAGATGTTGTAGCAGTATCTAAGTTGAATGTTTTCGCTTATTGTCCCTGAGTTAGTTGAACTTGCTCGGTGGAGCGCAAGTCTTTTTTTTTTTTTATATATAGTGCCTTGTACCACACACTGTTGCGACAACAGTGTGTGGTACTATGAGAAGCTTTCTGTTAGATATGAAGAACTTAGTCAACGGTCTTATATCTTAGGGGAGGTGTGACGCTTCTGCATAGTAACCACGTGTGGGCATGCGCGCGCGTCGGCTGCCCAGCCGTTTAGAAACCGGCTGGTGGTAACAGGCCGGCAGGCTTTCCCTTAGTATATATCCTACGACAATGTAACTAATGTCTGGAATATTCTTATGTTGTTTCACAGCTTGAAGCTGCCCTTATTCTTAAACAACACATCTTAGTATATTTTATTCTCGATAGTTGATTGTTTCATTATAATATATAAGATGTAAGTCTAGTGAGAGCGGGGAGAGACGAGCGGGAGAGAGAGACCGGCTTGGGACGTTGCTTCGTGCGGAGAGACCAGCTTGGGACGAGCCTGAAGCGCTGCCACATGTATTTGATTGCAACGTTAGGCTTAGTTTCGACTCACGCACGGGGTAGAAGATTTTGACCCGGCAACTGTGTTGAGTGTTGCCAAGCCTGGGATGTTTTCTGCATGCCTAGGGGGGGGGGATCCAGACAGATTCAAGACTTAGAGCTCACCTCATTGTCGTACCCTTCGGACCCCTTGATATCTATCCCTCTCAACCCCACTTAGAAACGTTCTCTCTTACTTTGTATACCTTCTTTCCACTACTTCACCAATCTATTTAATTATCCCATCCCCTTGATAGACCTTATATCTATTATTGTATTAATGACGAGCTCTCAGATAACTATTTTGGGCCTTATGCAGGGATGTAATTGTTAATGAGACCTAGGAAGCTTTTTTGTTGTCTCATATTTGGTGGTTTTATGCTTGCTGGTGTGTTCTTGTGTCAGGTTAGCAGGGGCTAGGCCGGAGGGGAGGCTTTTTGCGATCCTTTAAGTAAAGTCTGCTGGTGCGAGTCCCGTGGACCCGCACGACTTTACTAGATACCCGTGGGAGTCTGGGGGCATTTTCTTGTCTGTGTCCCTGTGTGTCTAGCGTTGTGTTGTGTGAGGGCCATTGAATCCACTCAGCACTGCGCTAGCACGTCTTGCTTTTGTTTTAGGGTCGCCAGGAGAGAGTCAGATACTTGCGATCTGAGTCTCTCAAGAGAGCACCCTTTCAATTAGAGTAATTTGGCGCACAGACCTGGGAACGTCCCTAGGCTAGAGCAGGTGGCTCAGCCCGGGTATCTGAAGCCTATATCCTTCCGGCTAGACCTCTGCCACCTGGCAGATTAACAGCTAGGGCTTTATTATCTCTGAATGCTTGTTATTGTGCCACAGTTTACCGTTTTTGTGAGCGTTGTGAGTCAGGGTGTGGCTTAGAGACTGTCAGAGCAGGCTTGCCTGACTAAGAGTGAGAAGCACACCTGTATGTGGTTATGTTGCGAGTTGCGGCCTTTATTTAATTATCCCTATGCCAATATACACTGTATGTCCTATCACTAGTATTTATTCCTGCTTATGAGTTAAGAGTTCTCTAAATCCGTAACGTTCTTTCTTTGCTAAGCATCAGATCCTACAGTAGCCGCATGCAGTTTAGAAACCCGCATCTTGTCTACCTGTACGATGTTTTGAGGACTGTTTGCTTTCACCTTCTTTCATGCAGGGGTGATTAGTTGTATTAATTAACGTAACGTTAAATGTACTTTCTTCTAGTTTGTTATTAAATTGTTTCTGCAATTTAATTCCGTTATCTATCTTTTCCTTGAAGCTTTAAGTCAACTTAATTGTGTGATCTTTTATATAGCCTGCTTGACTATCAGCAGTCTATAGTGCGTGCACCCTGTAACCGAGTCATAAGATACCTCGTTGTCCAGGCAGGACTCTTGACGGTTTAGGGTGGTTTGTTGCCTGGGTTTATAGATAAGGGTTGGATCTAGCGTTTTCCGTCGTTGCATGTTGCTGCATACCTAGTCCAATAGAAAGAGCCCAGTGTTTATATATCCCAGGACGTAACACAGTGTCGAATGGAAGTGAAGGCGTTGGATACTCCAAGATTGGTGCGGGACCATCACAGGTTCCCTTGTGCTGGGCGCAGGAGAGACATCTTGCTATGTGTTGTTCAATATCCTTTCTCATCATTTTCCATTAGTACTTCCTTCTTGTAGCTAGGAACGTTCTATCCCTTCCTGGATGACCAACTTGGGGAGCATCGTGCGTCTGCGTAAGTACAGCTTCTGTGAGCGTGTCTGGAATCACTACACGAGGGCTTGCATCAAGGTCTGTGGGAATAACTCTTACTAGTAATCCGTCCAGCAACTGGAATTGCGTGTGAGGTACGGGTAGTTCTGGGAGAGTTGTGTTATCCCCTGATTCTAAGGAATAGATGACTTTGGACCACAGCGGATCCTTGCTTTGCTCTTCCTTCACTTGGGCTTCTTTCTGTAAGCATCGGTAGCTGGATCACTGGGGCTACTTGCACATTTCGTGAGAGTGCGTTAGCTTTACCTTTGAGATGATACAGAGTAGGATCAAACTGTAATACCGTTTTGTACCACCGCGCTAGTCTGCCAATGAGATTCTTACCACCCTTGAATATCTTTGTTACCGCCTCATTATCTGTGTACAGGTGGATTTTATAACCAAGGATGATATCTCTGAAATGTTTCAATGCCCAAGCTACTGCAAGGGTTTCCCATTCCGTTGAGTGATACCTAGTCTCAGCATCATTCAACACACGACTTGCATATCCAATGACTTGCATCTTGCTTCGTTCATCTGGTTGCATTAGATCAGCTCCTAGCCCTTTGAGAGAGGTGTCGGTGCAGAGTGTGAATGGTCTGTCATGGTCTGGGAAGACTAGGACAGGCGTTCTGGTGAGTGCTTCTTTGAGGTTGGTGAATGCTTCCTCTTACTCTTGACCCCATGTGAATGGAGCGTCCTTCCGGAGAAGTTATGTCAGAGGCCTCGCTAGACTCGCATAGTTCTTCACGAAAGACCAGTAATAGCCAGAAAGCCCGATAAAGCTTCTGACATTCTCAACCGACTTTGGACGTGGAAAATTTTGTACCGCGATGATCTTGTCGTTCATAGTGTGAATTCCTTCTGCGTCCACTGATGACCTAGGAATTTGATTTTCTCTTTTAGGAAATCACACTTGCTGATCTTGATACGTAAACCTGCCGTTTGAAGTTTTTCCAATACTTGTTGGAGTTTGCTGAAATGAGAGCTGACGTCTTTGCTACAGACTATGATGTCGTCCAGGTAGGCGAAGACTGAGTCACCCAATAGGCCCGCAAAAAGATTGTTTACTAACCTTTGAAAGGTGAGGGGTGCGTTTCTCAGTCCGAACGGCATGCGTAGCCATTCGTAGTGTCCACTGGGGGTAGAGAATGTAGTGACTTCTGTTGATTTCTCATCCATTCCAACTTGCCAGTACCCACTGAGGAGGTCTAGAGTACTGAATACCTTGTTCCCTTTTCCTATCCCTTGTAGTAGCTCGGACAGTACAGGCATGGGGAACCTGTCAGGTATAGTTGCTTGATTGACTTTGCGATAATCAATCACCGGACGCCATCCTCCATCCTTCTTAGGTACCAGGAAAAGAGGTGAATTCCATGGCGAGCATGAATGGCGAATAACATTTTGCTCCAGCATTTCGTCTACCATCCCTTTTACTACTTCCCTTTGACAGTGTGGCAATCTGTACGCCGCTGTGTAAACGGGATTGGTGCCTGGTTTGAGGGGTATGGTATGCGTTGTTAGATCCGTTTTACCTAGACGTTCTCCTGGGAGTGCAACTACATCTCTGAAAAACTGTAGCAACTTCAGGAGGGATTCTGCCTCTTCTAGAAAGTCTGTATTCTTTAGGTTTTGCCTGAGAGGATCTTCGTCTTGCATCTCGGATGGTGACGATGCTGTCATTGCTGCAATTGGTGCTTCTGCGGAGGGCCACTCCGGAGGTTCAGGATCTACTGGATAGTCGTACACAAGAGCTTTTCCGATCTTGTAGCCGGACTTCAGTGTGATTGGACTGTTAGACCTGTTATAGACTAGTATCTCGGTCCTTGCTTTACCCTGAAGCTTGTACAAGGTTGATTCGAGAGCTAGTCCTTTAATACATGCACTTTCACTTAGACATACTGCATACGTGCCTTTCTTGAGCTTGGGTAACCTAACTGGGAGGTGTGCACCCTCTCTAGCATGAATCCTTTGCTTTCCGATTACTACTAAGGGATACAACCATGAACCTTGATCCGTTGATCCACCACTCCGGTTACTTGGAGTAGGGGACACCAAGGGCCGCGCACGCGAATTGTCCATGCTTGTTGAAACAGCCGCTGCAATGGTCGAGTGCAGGAGAGGATGCGGATTCTGCATTGTAGAATACTTGCGTCGGTTGTAGATCATCTGTTGGTCAGAAGGATTTAAGGCGATGCGATTGTCTTTCATTGTTCCGATGCCTATGAGGCCATCTGCTGGGAGTGGAAAATCCTTGATCACGTAAAACCTCGTCTTGATGTTTGGGTCTCCGTGACGTGTGAATCTAAACGGAATGTCTACCATCCCTACTAGTTTTAGGTTATTCCGTGTAACTCCTGTAAGTTGCATATCTGGGAGATCAAGTTTCCAGTTGCACTTAAGCTGATTTTGAAGATTTGTCAATGACTCGTAGGACAAGACGTTGGCGCAGGCGCCGGAGTCAAGAGCCAGAGACATCTTCACGTCACCTACCGTTACTGGAATTGACATAATGTTCACTCGTGATACTGACACAACGAGCGAGGGCACGTATAAGGGCGAAGAGTGGACATTGGTAGGTAACGGTGTAGGTTTTTCTACGTTTGATCGTTGGATCTGGCACACGAGTCTTCCCCCGACGATCCTTGTTGATGCTATGCAGCTAAGCCTTTGATTGTACGGCAATCCTCTGTGGAGTGTCCTTTCTCACCATGGAACATGCATGTCATCTTCTGTTTCCCTTGCACTTGACCTGTCTGGTGTTTTTGAGCTTGTCCACTTTGGCATGATGTCCCACTGGAGGGTGTGAATGTCATCTTCTTCTTGTACTTGTCGGGAATTAGCTGCGGGTGCAGTCTCCATCAGGCTGTCTTGTCATGTCCCTTCTTGTGGCAATGATCACAGCTGTTGTCTTCCCTCGGGCTGCTACTATACGCTTGTTTGGGTCTGCTCCCTGAGGCTTCTACTGGGGTTACCAAGGCTTTTGGTACTAAGTCTGTGGTAATCTTATATGTACGTTTGCTCACTAACTTCTGCAGGTTAGTGGTGGGTAGGAATTCTGTTTTGTCATTTCCTTCCTCAGGCGAGGATCCAGCATGAGCATGTATACTAGATATTCCACTACTTTGCTTAAGTTCTCCAGCATCATGCACTCATGGGTAGCAGTGTTGATCCATACTGAAGAGGGCGCTAGAAACCTTCCTTTGGCATCTGCATATACATCCCCGGCTATTGCCATGGCCATGTATTGGTCATGCTTTCCGCCATCTGTGTCGAGTTTGTCAGCTAATCTATGGATGAAGGCTAGTTCTCCTCCTTGGTTACCATCCCCAAAGACCTCGATCATGTAGTTTTTCCATTCCTGGTATTTTTTTGTTTGGAAGCCTAGGATGGACTGAAAAACTTTAGGTTTCGAGCCGTCTTTCAGGTATGATCTAATAAGCTCAATTTTGTCTTCATCAGTAATAATGTTGCTGTTTCTCATGAGTCCTTCGATGTTCCTGAAAAATGTGAGAACTCCCCCCGGGTAATTAGGGCAGTCCTTCCCGGAGTAACATGCAACACCATGCCCTGTTGGCACAATGGTTATCGTTGGTGGTGGCACGTGTCCTGACATGGTGGGTGTTATAGTAGTCGTACTCGTAGCCGTCGTAGTAGTCATCGGCGGAGTAGTCGACATGTTCAAGTTACCTGTCGGATATTGCCTACCTGATCGATGTTGGCGTGCGTCTAAAATTGTAGGGCGTAACTGGAACGACTTGGTTTTTGTAGATTCTGGAGGCAGGTTAATTACCTTTGTCCCCCCCGCTTGCGCTTAGGTTTACGCTAGACTCTGTGTCGACGAGGTCTGATGTAACCTTTTGTGTACCGCAGGCGCTAGAGGAGGTGTCAACCTCTGGTGGATAACTCGATTTATCGTTGAAAGAGTCGGACAGTTGGTTAGTAAGTGTGTCAATGTCAGCGTCAAAAGAATTGTCTACCTCTTTATCTAACTCTGTGACCGACTATGGTGCTACTTCCCTTCCTTCTGCTTCAGGAGGACTGTCTGAATGTCCATCAGATTGACTATCAGAGGATATGAGATCTTCCTCTAAAACATTCTCTTTTCTAAAAAAGATTAAAGGACATTAGGAAAAATGACACTTTTGGTAAAGATACCTGGATTGGATGTCATTGACAAATAATCCCACTAAATATATGTTAGCATTGGTACACAAATTTTGATAAAAGGGATTTCTCTTAACCACACACCTGTACCCAAGATTGAATTGATGATAATGGTGGTTAGTCTGATGAGTGAGCAGTTAGTTTGTGAAAACAGAAACAATCTGGAAAATTCAGGTTAGTAAGGTACTGAATAAGAATACTCATTTACTAAGAAAAATTAGGTTAGAAGGAATGAAATTAATGAGGAACGTACAGTCCCAGCTAAATTATTCTATACACATGAATAAGTTAAAAGAATAGTTAAGATACTTTGGCATTGCTTGTTTGTGTTGACAGAATTTTTACTAGCACTAATTACTAGTATATTTAGTTTGTATGTTATTTCTGACTAACCGATACAAAGCTGAATGTTGCGATGTTTAAAGGTCTTCTAGTCAGCTGTTGTAGAATGAAGTTTGAAGGGGAGATCCCGTAGAGTACATTGCTTCTCCTTATGTCGTCACCAATTCCCGTGACGTCACAGTTCACACACACGTATGACTGGCCTGGGCGTGGTGTGCGTGTGTGAGTCTAGAGTTGAGTACCAGTTCACTCTGAATCCACTTCTATTGTTTTATCATTCATCGATGTTTTTCTTTCCACTTAGCTCTGTTATGTTAATGTTTTTCTAATTGCTTTTTCTTAGTGCTTTTGTTTGCTCTTCGGAGGTCTTATTTTAATTGTGTTTTCGATTTGGGGAACACGAATCCCAATATACGCTGCCAACCAATTATGTAGCGGTGACTTTATGGTTGCCCTTTTTACCTCTTACCTTAATTGTCCTTGATTATACTTGTAGTTGAGGTTTTCACCGTAAAAACATGTTGAAAGGTAACTTGTTAAGGTATTGATTTGAAGTAAAGACACTGTTGGGTTTTCTAGGGTTTTATTACCAGAAAAATAGATTATGCTTAATTAGGGGCTGGTTTGAGTTATTGATTGTCTTTGTAGGTATTGTAGCTACCTGACTGGGAAATACCTACAGCTTTGCACTGTATTATAAAAGCAATTAGATTGAGCTATATTCCTGTGATTATATTCTTTCCTGTAAAAGAATAAAGAATAAGAATAGTGAAAATATATAATGGTATACACACTAATTATCGCACAGTATCGCACTGTCACTGTATATGTCACTGTATTAATTACCACGGCCGCATGAAGGGTTCACCTTCCTATGTGGCTCTCTGATCTGCTACTGGACAATGCCTGGGGGCTCGGGTGTGCCGGCTTCTGACCAGTGTGGAGTCATACGATACAAGTTGCTAGCAATCATATTGGAGTTGCTGCAATTCTTTAAGAAGACCGTGGGAACGCTTGCTTACTCTGCAAGAATTGTACCAAGTCCTTTTATAGGTGGGGGAGATGATCTATCTATAGGGAGATCATTCCCAACTAGAATGTACAGTAGAATACTTAAGTAAGTGAATAACTGTTATAAGGGTATGAGTTATATATGTGATTATATGAGATACCCTAGAGTGTACAGTCACTCAAAATGCGCTGTTACATTGGTGTATCACTGATAAGGGAGAGAAATGAGTTTAAGCTACCTGTACTGCTGTTTGCTGATGATACAGTTCTGATGAGTGATAATGAAGTGGAGTTACAGGGTCTGGTAAATGAGTTTGGAACAGTGTACACTGTAGGGTGAAGGTGGGGTGTAACGAACATGGGGGTGAAACGATCAGTGTCCATAATTTCTGCCCTATCAATAATAAAATAGTTTCCCCAACACCTCAAAAGAAGAAAACGGATAGCTTGAGGATGACGGGATACTATTGTATACATCGCGACGGACCGAGTTTTCAGGTCAGTTTTTCTATTTTTTAGGTGATCGATGTAATATTTTGCGTTCTAATATAATGCTTCTTGACTGTGAAAACGTGCTGATTCAAGTGGTGTGATGCTTAATAGTGAAATGTACTTAGCTGCAATGATATCTGGTGAGAAAGGCTTCCATTCAGACATTTCATTCAGCATCATGCATGTTTACACATTTATGCTACGAAGGGGGTGTACCGATGGGGTGTGTACCGAACTGTTCGGTACACCACAAATTTAAATGGCGTTTAAAGACCCCCCCAAAAAAAATCCAAATAATACAAAAAGTACTTGGTTGTGTTGAGCTGGAGTTAGAAGAAGGGAAGAATGTCGGATGTAAGGTGTTTTATGTTGGTAAAATCATAAGTTGTGACAGTATGGAATATAATATTTATTTCTTGAGAATGTGCTCTAAAATTGGCAATAAAGACTCTTTCAACATATATATATTTTATTTGAGATCACCAGTTTTTACAATCTCACTGCATTTTAATAGTGAAAAGGGTGGTGTTTCGATCACTCCCATGCATTGTTCGGACCACCCTATATGGTGGGCATGGTCCGAACATGGGGTACCATTTTTTTTAAATTCAATAAGTTGACCTTAACTACTACTTACATGATTAGTAAAAATCACCATGACAGGCCTTGACCCATAGTTTATTGTGATATAACTATTTTTCAATAAAGTTTGTTACCTGATTTTTGGTGATTATTTTTTCCTCTAATAGTGCGGATCACCCAAACCTCACCCTACATACATACATACATACAATTTTAAGACTCCACATGTCCATACCATCCTAGTCTACTTGTACGCATCACCTCGCTAATGCTCTATACCTAAACGTCTCCTTAGCTCAACATTTGTTATTCTATCCTGTAGCCTGGCCCCACACATCCATCTCATCATTCTCATCTCATTACGTTCCATTCTGTTGACATCCTCTACTTTAACGGCTCATGTTTCTGAGGCATACGCCATTGCACTTCTAACACATAAGGCATACACTTTCCCCTTCAGGGGGATAGGCATTCTTTTCATGGTCAGGATTGGCAGCAGTTCTCTGAACTTCCCCCATTCACAACCACCCAGAGATGGTATCTCCTAGGTAACAAAACTTGTTCACCAGCTCCAATGACTCCTTTCCAAAATTCACAGCCACAGGATCATCACTTAACACAAGCTCGCCTTTGCACACTAAGCACTCAAATTTCTCTATTTCTGACTTATCCTTCGGCAGGGGTCCCTTTATTCTACTACGGCGCTTACTCCCATGGTGTACCCAACATCGACAGATGCTACATTTAATTGAGTTAACGCCCACTCCCTTTCCACACACTGCACATGGGTATGCACCGCTCTTTTCCACATTGCCTTGTCTCAATCTACAATGCATAACCTTGGTTTTGTTAATATTGACTCTTAAACCCTTGCTCGCCATGCCCTCTCTCCACTCTCTGAATTTGGCCTCAGCATCTTGCATACTGTCAGCTATTAGGACTAAATCGTCTGCATAAAACAGTTCCAGCGGGAGTCTGCCTCTAAACACTCTAGACAGTGCCTCCAAGACCATAATAAAGAGGAGGGGCTTAACAATGAACCCTGATGGACTCCAACACGGACTGCGAACTCATCACTCAGTACACCCTTCACCCTCACCGCACTTCGCGAATCCTCATACACCTTCATTATCACACGCACCAGCCACTCTTCCACACCAAGTTTCCTCATAGCACACTGCACAATATCTCTAGGCACCCTATCAGAGGCCTTCTCCAGGTCTACAAGCACAAATTAAAGATCCCTGCCTTTTAGTAAGTATCTTTCCTGTATCTGCCTGACTATGAAGATAGCATCGGTTGTACCCCGTCCTGGCATAAAACCAAACTGCATATCATCAATGGAGATGCTTTGCCTGATCAAACCCTCAAAGACCTTCATGATTTGGTCAAGCATTTTCAGGCCCCTATAATTTCCTCTATCTAGCGCATACCCTTTTCCTTTGTATATATTTACTATTACACTTCTGAGCCAATCCTCTGGGATTTTCTCATCTTTAATAATGGTGTTTATCAACTCAGTGACTAAGTTTACACCAGTCTCCCCTGAGGCTTTTATCATCTCAGCGACAATGTCAGAGCAACCTGGAGCTTTACCGTCCTTCATTTTATTGATTGCGTCGCTCACTACAGCTGGTGCTATCAAAGGATGGGGCCCAGATATTGGTTTTTCGATACTAAGCTGTTCCTTATCCCATTCAAACTCTACATTTAGCAATCGTTCATAGTGTGCCTTCCATGCTTCTCTGATTTCATTTTCTGAATTCACAATCTTCCCATTATCGTTTCTAACACACTGTTCACCTATAATATCCCCAATGTCATTTTTAACTCGCCTAGCTAGGTTGAAGATCCCATTGGGATTGTTAGTGTTACACACTTGTTCGAGGACCAGGTCCTTAATGCCTTTTTTAGCATTGTAAATAACTCTTTTGGCAGTTCGTTTATCTGCCTGGTATTCCTCCTTGCTGCCTCCCTTCTTCCATGCTTTGAAGCATCTCCTTTTCTCTTTCACAGCATATTCTACCTCATCGTTCCACCACCAGAAGATCTTATTCCTGGGGTGACCCTTTGTTATCCCACAGACTTTGTCAGTGGCAGCGATAAGGCTATGCTTAAGAAAGTTCCATTGACTATTTACATCGTTAGGCCAAGCTTCCTTATTTCTATTCATTTCCTCCAGTTCACTATGAAACCTATCCCTAACTTCCTTGTTCTTCAGCAGCCACACTTTCCTTTTGGGTATGTATACCTTCTTCCGCTTAGGATCTCTGTATAAGCTCATGTCACACACAAGTAGCTTATGCTGGGGGATACATTCTTCGCTCGGGATGACCTTTACATCTCGAACCAGTTTCCAGTCTTTCCTGTTTACCGAGAAGGATAAAACGGAATGTGAAGGTAAATGCGGGGAAGAGCAAGGTTATGGTCTTCGAAAGGGGTGAAGCCACAGAGTGTGAGGTGAAGTTGAACGGTCCGGCTATGGAGATTGTCAGCTCATTTAAGTATCTGGGCAGTGTGTTGAGTAAAGATGGGACAATGGATGAAGAAGTGAGGGAGAGGGTGCAACAGGGGAAGAGGGTTGTAGGAACGCTGGGCAGTAACAAGCAATAGGGTGGTCAGTATGGAAGTGAAGAAGTCCTTGCATGACAGTGTGGTAATCCCGACACTGACTTACGGAAGCGAAGCATGGACGTTTGAGAAGAGACTCAGACCAAGAGTGAGAGGTGTGGAAATGAGTTACTTGAGAAGTGCGTGCAGAGTTACATGGAGGGACAGACAAACGAATGAGGAAGTAAGAAGGAGGTGTGGTGTGGAGGTAGATGTGATGGAAAGTGTGAAAAGGAACACCTTGAGATGGTTCGGCCATATGGAACGTATGGGAAGCGATAGAATGACTAAGGTGTACGAGAGCGAGGTGGAAGGACAAAGAGGGAGAGTTAGACTGAAAGAGAGGTGGAAGGATGGAGTGAGGAAGTATATGGATGAAGGCGGTGCTGGTTGGGAGGATGGGCGTCGACTGACTGGGGACAGAGGTGCATGGGGGCAGTTCGTTCGTGGCTACCCCTTCGGGGATCACGGCTACAGGCAATAGATAGATAGATAGATGATCGACCTTAACTCCTTCAGACATATTATGTTCCAGTAAGTCCACGGACGCGG
This sequence comes from Paralithodes platypus, assembly GCA_032716605.1. NCBI lineage: Eukaryota > Metazoa > Arthropoda > Malacostraca > Decapoda > Lithodidae > Paralithodes > Paralithodes platypus. The sequence continues at coordinate 3,719,495 of CM064551.1, forward strand.
GAGCCCGGTATCATTGCCACTGCACCACACAACTGTCAAAACCACAATGCTGACCGTTAGAATTGTCGGAGAAACCTGGGGTTGCCACCAACCGACAGATTTTCATCTAACTAACCGGACTTAATGAGCTCTGTATGACGCTAGAGCGTCATATAACTTATTAGAGAGCTATGTAGATAAGTCCATATGACGCTCTAGCGTCATATGAGTTTTTTTGGCATTAGTTCCATATGACGCTCTAGCGTCATATGAGTCTGAAGGAGTTAAAGAGCATAGCTCGTCACATATTTTGACTCGGGTATCCCCAGAATCGTCATTGTCAATGTACAACATACTCCTGTGTAAAATATTAGGTGGCTGGGTTCTATATACAGTATATAGCCTATATTGTAAATATATGCAATTTTGTTTTTTTGTTTTTTTTTTGGGGGGGGGTGAATTTTGTGACGTCACTGGAGTTATAGTGACGTCACAGGAGATATCGAGTACCTATATTTTTAGAATTCCACCCTCAGTCTAACTAATTTTCTTTGTGGAGTTGTGGAGGTGCCAGTTTCTCTAATATGTTTTTTTTTTTTTTTTTTTTTTCTATGTGATTTAGGGAGGCAAAAGGCATAACTGCCTATAGCGAGTGCCTCCCCCATAGTTGAAAGAGTGACAGGGCCAAAATCAAGGGACGTTCGAGCCAAAATGCCTGGACACACGGAGTTTGAAGCAATTTAAGTCATAGGAAGAGGGAAAGACTGATTCTGGAAGAGAGTTCCAGAGCTCAGCTGTTGAGTAGAAGAAAGTTTGAGAGTAACGTTTCACTCTTGGGTTGGAGAGTTGCACAGAGTAGGGGTGGGATTGAGTTGCAAGACGGGTACCACGTGCCCTACGTAAAGGAGGTGGTATGCACTGGGATAGCTCTGAGGAACACTGATTATTATAGTAGCGATAGAATAGCGAGAGAGATGCAATACCAATAATAGCCCCATGGAAAACGAAGGGATGTCTTACATATCACATAAAGATTCATATTTTAGTAAATGAAAGTAGAGAACATTGGAAATAACAAAAATAATCCATATAGCCGGAAAAAATATAATTGTATTTGGGAATCGGCTCATCTGTTTATGGGGGTCGGCCAGGTATTCCTATCCCAGCCACGCCTTTGTATCGGCTTCCTCTCTTTTAGGGAAAGCCTCAAAAAAGCAGGAAGAAATATATCCTTAATTTTTTTTAGAAGATCCTTACATTTGGAAACCCATTACGCCATCAGACAGTATACTAGGACCAATAGAGAAGAAAGGGAGATGGCTGTGATGAAGATGCGGGGGTGAGGAATGGAAGTCGCGACGATCGAGTTTCGTCAATGAAGGGGAGGCAGGGGAGGCCCAGTTGGGAAACAGCTGATCGATCGATAATAGCCGAGTACAATTTTAATTTAATAAATGAATGAACTGTGCATACAACTATTTTTACATATCTGAATATTCTTATTATATATTTTAAGTACATACACGATAAATTAGGTAAAGCAGAAAGGTCAGGAGTTTATTTAAAAGTTATCTTACCATACGAAAATATAAGAGACAAAGCGAAACAACGTGACACAAACTGACGAGTGATAAATGTGGGAATCGCGAGGTGCCAGTTTATCCAATATGTTTCCCAATAATCGCCCTATGTAAAACGAAGGGATGTCTAATTACCTATCACGTAATGATTCATATATTACTAAATTAAAGTAGAGAACATTGGAAATAACCTAAATTATCCATATAGCCGGAAATAATACAATTGAATTGGGGTTTCGATTCCTAGATGGTGTCTAGTTAATATGGTCTGAGGTATGGTCTATCTATCTATCTATCTATATGCTCAGGCCCAATCCCCATTTTTGGGGTAGCCGACTCAAGACAGAGCAAGAACAGGGAAAACACAAAAACAACATAAAACAAAAAATAAACACAGATAAAAAACACAAACTCACACACATCCAGGTCACCCAGGAAAAGACCCAGAGACCAGGGTTACCAAGGTCGCTCCAGCACTCCCCCGGCCCCTGACCACCCGGAGAGGTTCCGATCTCGGCAGGCAGACATGCAGCGGAGCCAAAGCCACAAGCCCTCCCACCACACTTCCAGGCACACCCTTCATATTAATCGTCCCCCCGGGCCAGGCGCCTGATGGACTATTATCTAGTCGAACTTGCGCCCGACCCCTTACTCCAAATGACCACGTGTTCACTCAACTATTCACAAGCATTCTCCATTCACTCCTGTCCACCGCCACTTCCCCTGCCTGATCTATAGTCATTCCTCTATCATCCAAAGCCTTTCTTACACAGTCTCTCTGTTATGTGTGTCCCAGCTAACTCCATAGATGCACAACAGGCCTATCTTGGGTTGGGGAGTAAGTAGACATGCTGTAGATATATAGGTTCTTATTGAGAAGGATATGGGATACAGGCACGAAGCAGAGCCTACAGGGTGATAGCTCTGTCTCGTGGTACACAAACATGTATTGGCCCTCTGGTGAGAGGAGCCCCAGGCTTGAGTTGCCAGAGTGGCTATATGACATAACTAATATGACTGCCTGGATGCTAACATGAATCTTACTCATAGAGAGATATTACATATGCATAAGTGACTGTACTAGATATGAAAGTGATACTGTACAAGGTAAATCATATACATACACCTCCCTCCCCCCTCACGCTCGCAGTTCATTCTCGAGCGGACTCTTTCCTACTGAGCCGTTCTGATCGACGTGGGGTAACTTGGGGGTCAGAAGCTAAGGACTGTTCAGCGTCATTGAAAGGGGCCACAGGGTTGAGGGAGTCACCAGTTTGGGGCACGGGGCGGAGGAATCGACGGTTCCGCCACCACACACGGCCACTAGGGAGACGTACCTCATAGGCCCGTGACCTGCCAAGGCTCATCACAACCCCCACCTTGTCCCAGCGTTTCGTGGTCGGGTCTTGAATCCGCACTTGCTGTCCGACACGTAACCTGGGATGGGGCTGTGCGTGCTCATCGTACCGGGTCTTAACCTGCTCGGCACGGTCGGCTGCACGTCTATCACAGTCCTCGGCCTTGGCTTGCCATTCCGCAGCAAAGGACTTGGGATGGGCCGGGAGACATGTCCTAAGAGGATGACCATACAGGAACTGGGCTGGGGAGCGGCCTGTGAAGTTTGGAGTATTCCGGAGTTCCAAGAGACCCCGGTCGAAATCCTCACAGTCAATGTTGCCAGAGGGTGCAGTCTTTAACCCTTATTTAGCGGCGAGCAACATAAGTCGAGTTAAATAAAGCTGGACTATGTGGCGGCGCTCGACATAACTCGAGTGGCAATTTCAGCACGTAATGTGGCTGAGAGAGAGAGACAAGTGGTGGCAGGAGACTAGCGAGCGTATGACTGCTCCAGACCACCGCGGCGAACCTACTGACACAAATCTCAGCTCCCTCCTCCCTCTCTCACTCGCTACATACTCAATTATGTACTGAAAGTACCGAATTACCTGCTTTTTGCACTCGCGTTGCACGGTTATTGCAAGAAAACTATCCATCATACAAGGATCGTTATGGTGTCATTCGAAAGCTCTGTTTATGCCCTTTCAGGGATAGGTACTTGTTTTACGTTCTGGGTCTTATTTAGGCATGAAAATGATCACGTAAACAGCCCTATTTTGGCTAAAAACACCCCGCTGTGCGGTACACATAAATAAACCGCATAGGCCGCTCGTAAGGTGTTAAGGTGAGGTGCTTGAGAGACTTCACCGCAGCCTCGGCATGGCCGTTCGCCTGTGGGTAATGCGGTGATGTTACCACATGACGAACTCCCCATCGCTTCATAAAGTCCCGGAACTCGTGGCTGGTGAATTGTGGGCCCCCGTCGGTCCTCAGACGAAGGGGCACACCAACTTCCCGGAAGTAGCGACAGAATATCCTGATGGTCGCAGAGATGGTTGTGTCGCCTGTGCAGGGGACAACAACAGGCCACCCCGAGAGACGGTCGACGACTACCAGGAAAGACTTCCCGGCGACCATGAAAAAGTCGGCCGACACAGACTCAAAGGGCCTTGTAGGGTTGTCATCATTCATGAGTGGTTCCTTCTGGAGGCTAGGCTGAAGGATCTGGCACGACTCACACGCTTGAACAGTGTTGGTGATGTCGGAATCTATCCCCGGCCAGAAGACAGCCTGCCTCGCCCTGCGTTTAGTGGCCTCCACACCACGGTGGCCGTCATGAAGATGCTGTAGGGTGCGTCGGCGGCGGAGGGCTGCAGGAACCACGATCCGAGCTCCATACAGGACGAGGTCATCATCAGCGTAGAGTTCGTCCCGTATCTTCCAATATGGGAGCAAGGAATTGTGAAGGTCGTATCGGTTGGCAGGGAATCCTGAGGTCACACAGTCGAGTAGACGAACATACGCAGGGTCCGCTCTTGCCGCGACCCGGAGATCCTGTAGCGTCCTGTCTGCGTCTGGTGCCGAAGATCGTGCCGAAGATCGTCCTGAGTTGATAACGTCCTTGGTTGTCACTATAGTCCTGAGGTAGGTGGCGGCGTCGGCACAAGCGATCTCATCCTCTGGCGTGGGGCGGCTGACCGGGGCTCGAGACAGGGCATCAGGGATGCAGAGCAACTTGCCGGCACGCCACACGGCCTTGAAGATATAGGGTGAGGTCTTCTCCTTCAGGCGTTGGAGGCGGGGATTCTCCACAGCGTCCAACGTGTAGTGATTGATGATAGGGATGAGGGGGCGGTGGTCAGTCATCAGTGTGAAATCCTGTAGACCCTGTAAATACAGTCGACACTTGGACATGGCCCAAACAGCAGCCAACATCTCCAACTCGATAGTAGCATAGCGGGTCTCAGCGTCCGCCAGGAACCGAGAGCCACACTGGATGAGCCGCAGGTGGCCACTGCCGTGGTCCTGCAAGAGGGCATACCCAATGCCGTTGAGTCGCGATGCATCAGTCTGAAGAATGGTGGGTAGGTCTGGGTCGAAGTGTGCGAGAACAGGAGGACTGACGAAGGCTAACTTGACTCGCCTGAAGGCCTCATCGTGGTCAGGAGTCCACACAAATGTCCTCTTGGGGCTCATCAAAGGGCGGAGGGGCTGAGCGGCGGCGGCGATGTCAGGGGTAAACTCTGCCAGCTGGTTGACCAGACCCAGGAATGACCTGAGGTCGGTCAAGTTGGTTGGTGCCGGAAAGTCCCCGATTGCAGCCACTTTGCTCGTGTCAGCCGCAATACCATCCCCTGAGAGGGTGTATCCACAGAAGTCCACTGAAGGTGCGGCAACCACAAACTTGCTCTTGTTGAGGGTAATCCCGAACTTGCGGCACCTAGTCAGCACTTCATGGATGCGGTCGAGGTGAGACTTGTAGTCCTCATCGTACAGCAGTATGTCATCCACGACCTTAGCGCACCTCTGCACACCTTGTAGAGCCATATCACCCCTGTAGCAGAAGGCGTCGCCCGTAGCTGTGAATCCCATGGGTCCTCTGCAATGCTTGAAGCGTCCATACGGCGTGATGAAGGTGGTCAGGTGCTGGTCCTCTTCAGCCAACTCCATCTGCCAGTAACCACAGAGGGCGTCCGCAGTGGTGAAGTAGCGAGCTCCTCGGTCGACACCACGAACTGCTGCGGAGGGAGTAGGCGAAGGGTGAGCTGGTCGGGACACGTGTTTGTTGAGTTTGGAGAGGTCGACGGTGATGCGCACTCCTCCGCTGTCCTTACCAACAACGACGAGGGGGTGGCACCATTCTGAGGGGTTGTCTCCAGCAGGCTTGATGATGCCCTGGGCCACCATGGACTCCAACTCTCGCTTGACTTGGTCCCTAAAGGCAAAGGGAATCTGTCGGGGAGTATGGATGGCAAAGGGCTCAGCTCCCTCTTTAAGATGGATCCTCATGGGTTGACCCACCATAGGCTTGAGGGGCACAGTCTTTAGGTCGTCTTTGGACATCAACACGTCGCTAAACTCCCGCAGGAAGTAATTCTTGGCTTCAGCGGGCGACGTGGAGACTGGAAGTGGTGTAGCCTTACACCTGTTGACGTGCTTGACCTCTTGTATGGGCGTTGGGAATGCCAGAGGTATGATGGCTAACTCCCTGCAGTGGCTGTATGAAAGCAGAGGAGTCTGGACACCCTCGTGCACATGGATCAGGGCAGTACACACTCTCTGTCCCAGGGTGAGGGTAGCCTGAAATACCCCCAGAGCAGGTGCCATCGGGGAGCCATCCGCCGTGAACGTTGTCGTGGGCGAAGGGGCTCGCAGGCTGCTCATGGGGATAGCCAAATCCTCAAGGTGACGCCGGCCAATCACGGTGACGTCGGCGCCCGTGTCCGGTAACATCCGTAGGCGGGATGTAGCGTCGCCAAAGGAGAGGGTAACACAGATGGGTTGCGGCGTCGAAGCTGTAGAAGGAGTCGATCCCACCTGACGACAGCTATTACTCCTAGCGTCGGGGGGCTTGCCAGAGTTGGAGGGGGCACCCGTATCGCCTGGGGGGCCACCTTGGCGTCTTTCCTTCTTCTTAGTCGACGGACAACACTTGTCATAATGCCCCAGAAGACAACAGATGCGGCACTGAACCTTGTGAGCAGGGCACTTAGCTGTCCGAGCCCAGTGACCGTGGCGCCCACAGTTGTTACAGGTGCTGCCAGCAGCGGGACACTTGTCAGGCCCGTGTCGGCGAGCGCAACTCTGGCAGGCATCAGCTGCATTCGATGAGGCTTGGGGGGTTGGGTCCTGTCACTGCCCTGTTTCTTGTTTTTCTTGTATGAAGAGACGGCCCTTACTTGTTCATGGGGCGCACTAATGGCCGTGGTCGCAGATTTGGCAGCCTCATACGAGCGGCACGTAGTGACGACATCCTGTAGTATTGACTTGGAGTCCAGGGCGATGAGTTTCTGGACTAACTCCTTGTCCCTGAGGCCCATGAGGATGATAGTCTTGAGTTGTGTCTCCACACAGATGGGTGAGTTACCAGGGCACACATCCACTTCTTCTGCGAGACGTTTGAGGCGGACGTAGAACTCTGCAAAAGTTTCCTCTTCATGCTGTCTGCAGCTCAACAATTCACGACGCCGGAGTGCCTCATTCCTTAGACTCTTGATATGAAGCTGCAGGGCGTCCAACACCTCTTCAACAGTCTTGTCTGTGGAGGGAGCGATCTGGAGGGTGTGTTCTAAGACACGCTGTGTCTCGAGAGTCAGGCACATGCGTAGTTGTATCATCTGTTTGGCCGCAGGCAGGTTGGACAGGTCCACCATGACAGCATAGTCGTCCCAGCGTCTCCTCCATTCCCGGAACATCTGGAATGTAGCGTCAGGCTTCAATGGTGGTGGTGTCTGGGCCGTAGCCTTCTGTGGTGGAGGATTGTGTGAGGGATGTGGGGAAGAATGTGGCTGCTGTCCGCCAAGGTGACCAGCAGGTGTGGAGGAGTCGGGAGGGGTCCTGGTGGGAGCCAACAGCTGAAATAAGCTCTGGAACTCCTGTCTCCTTATAGCCTCATCATGCCTGCGAGACTCCTCCAGGACACGATCTCGGCGGGCCTCCTCCTCTTGTCTCCTCTGCTCATCATACCTGCGAGACTCCTCCAGGTATTTTGAAAAATTGCAGGAAATCAGCTGAAGAAGGGGCTGAAGGTGTGGTTGGGGACTGAGGGTGCTGATAATAAGGTGTGTATTCCTCCCCATCACAAGGCAAGTTTGTTCCTGCCCCTTCGTCCTGTACATCACCAGAGTCTGACATCTTGTGTGGGTGACAGACAGACAGGGAGATAACAAACACACAGTTATTAGCCTCTCACATATACAAGTGGGGTATCAAAATGACTGGCAAAAACAGCAGAATATTTAGAATACACACCAGCTGTATCCTCACCAATGTATAAAACCCAATTACAATTAGCACTGAAGGGAATGCTTGGGTGATGAAATAAAAGTTTGCCAGTTGTGTGTGTGCCCAGTGTGTGTGCGTGCGTATGTACCGAGCGGTGGAGCGGTGCCAGTGGTGCGCGGCCTCCCTCACCTCAGTATCTTGCTGGCAGTCAGAGGGGGAGGATCGCACGCCCCGCTCTCTCGTGGCTCGGTCTTGTGCGGGCGTTATGCTTATGCCACACACAATACATATAAAATAAAGCACACAATATAGCACTGGCACATATAATATCACTGGCACTGTACTGGGAACGTCGGCACCGCACTGTTGAGCACTATATCACTGTAATCCAAGCAATGAGACGGTGGCTGGGATGCAGGGTGTGTGGACAATGGCGGCTGGCGGCGTCTGGCGAAATCCACATAAACTTCTCTTAATACACACTGCGCCATGTTATGTGTGTCCCAGCTAACTCCATAGATGCACAACAGGCCTATCTTGGGTTGGGGAGTAAGTAGACACGCTGTAGATATATAGGTTCTTATTGAGAAGGATATGGGATACAGGCACGAAGCAGAGCCTACAGGGTGATAGCTCTGTCTCGTGGTACACAAACATGTATTGGCCCTCTGGTGAGAGGAGCCCCAGGCTTGAGTTGCCAGAGTGGCTATATGACATAACTAATATGACTGCCTGGATGCTAACATGAATCTTACTCATAGAGAGATATTACATATGCATAAGTGACTGTACTAGATATGAAAGTGATACTGTACAAGGTAAATCATATACATACACTCTCCATTTCAATGGGGGTCTTCCTGCCCTTCTATCTCCCCTTGTACCTGACTCACATATTCTCTTTGTAAGCCTTTCATCTCCCATTCGTTCAACATGACCATACCAGCTCAGCACCCTTCTGTCCACTCTGGCTGACAAATGTTCCTGCTGCCCCACTCTCCTACGTATCTCTTCATTCCTCAATCTGTCTCTACGAGTAACTCCACACATACTCCTCAAGCAGCTCATCTCCATCACATCCAGCCCTCTTTTCTCCTTTTTCTTCAGAGCCCATGTCTCAGCCCCATACATCACTGTTGGCACAACAATTCCTTGATACAGTGCACTTTTTACTTTCACTCCGAGATTTCTCGTCTTCCACATACTTCCCATTGCTCCGAAAACCTTCCTTCCTTCACACACTCTCTGTTTTACCTCCACTTCCATACCTCCACTCCTGCTTATCGTTCCTCCTAGATATTTAAAACACTCTACTTGTTCCAATATTTCCCCATCCAGCCTCACATCTAGATTCACCCTATGCTCTCCCCTATTACACACCATTACTTTACTTTTATTGACGTTCACCTTCAGTTTCCTCCTTCCACAAACCACACCAAACTCTTTGACTACCCGCTGCAGTTTCTCATCAGAATCCGCCACCAATGCTGTGTCATCAGCGAACAGCAACTGATTCAACTCCCAATCTCTACCATTCTTTCCTACTAAACCCAATCCTCTTCCCATAGTTCTCCTTTTCACCTCCCTCACCACACCATCCATAAACATATTAAACAGCCATGGTGACATTACACAACCCTGTCGCAAACCTACCTTTACCTCAAACCATTCACTCAACTCACCATTTCCTACTCTCACACATGCTCTGCTCCCTTCATAAAAACTCTTAACTGCTTCTAACAAATTTCCTCCTATTTCATAAATCCTTAACACCTTCCACATTGCTTCACGGTCCACACGATCATACGCTTTTTTCAAGTCCATAAAAGCCCAAAATATCTCCTTATGCTTCTCTAAATACTTCTCGCATAACTGTCTTACTGCAAACATCTGATCCACGCACCCTCTTCCCCTCCTAAAACCGCACTGTTCTTCTCCTATTGCAACTTCCGTACACTTTATTATCCTCTCTATCAACACCCTGCCATACAGCTTTCCAACCACTGACAATAAACTAATACCTCTATAAGTTGAACACTCCTGCCGATCTCCCTTCGTAACACACACAGATCGAGTTGCCAACTAACACCAGACTTTTGCCTTGCTGGAATATATCTATATGCTAATTCTCGGTCATTTTGTGACATATTCCATTAAGACTTCGTTCACAGATGCATTCTGATATTGTGTAAGCCCCAATTACTATTATGTGTGATATAGCGGTAATTTAGGAAGAATACTTCGTATTGAAGGTATTGAGGGATGATATGTTTCAATATGTTTACTCGAGTTTCCCTATAACTAATAAAGAAAATAGTTGTTGGCGCTATTATAGAAAACTTTTCTTCTTTTAAATGTCCTAGTATAAATAATAGATACAATTAGACAGATAGACGGTGATATAAAAAGGTAATCTAATTGTATTAGTGGTATAGCCTTATTAAGGAAGTGTAGGCTACAAGCAAAAACGTATTATGATAGGATATAAATATGAATGCCGTTCTACTGTGGAGTCAAAATGGCGTCTTTGTGGTAACCTGTGTCGGGTTCTCTACAATATACACTTACCTCTTTTATAATTTACAAAGGGCTAGTCGTCTGACCAAATAGTAGTGCCAATTTAGCATACTTATCGCTAGATCTAGATGTATTTATTTCGATATAGTAGCATTTTCTTGCATCTAGTGATATGAATTGTAGTTATATTTTAGGAATATTAGTGATAATAATCGACATTAGAGAGATCCTGGTATTATACTAGCGATTGTTGCCATTATTGTATTATCTAGCGACCTTCTAGCAGCTTTTGAGAACGAATCTAGCGCAATTTTGTTTTTCGTTTTGGTAACGAACCGGTTATTTTCTTCTCTTGGATATTTATTATCAACTGTCAAAGGTTGTAGGTGGGTACAATTGACAAGGGTGGAGGTAAATCTGAAGCCATACATAGAATATAAGCTAATTTAGCAAGGATTGGAGCTGGAATGAGTGTAGCATTAGTAACTCTGTTAAACAAATCCAGGCTAACTTTTGGACTACTGTGAACTGGTCTTAATTTCGGCTGTGTTTTCAAAGGTGGCCCTTCACCCCCCCCCCCCTCTCAAAATAGAAATATCTAATGTGAATTTGTTTTCTATTTTAGGTTAAAAATTATAAAAAAGCAAAGCACATGTGCATTATATGTCATATTAACATGCTTTGAAGAGTGACAAAAACAGGATGAGATATTTGGCTAGCTATGCCCTTTAGAAAGATTAAAATTATGTATCAATTTACTTGCCTCAAAACCTCTGTCTACTAAGAGTCGGCCTTCGGCCGGGAAATTTTTCTATTGAAAAATGTACAAATTAATCTAGAGGGGTGATCTAATGAATGTTTTTTAAAGTTTGATGGAGGTCTAGGGAGGAAACTAAACAAATAATAAATATATGAAATAATTGACCGAAAAGTATACCCTTCCCCCTTAAATCCACAATTTTTACAGAGCAGAGACCCTTCCTCAACTTGTAAAATCTTCTGATGGTAGCCAGGAGAGAATTAGAAGGACCCCATAGCAGTGAAAGAGGTAAAGGGGGCCCACCTCGTTTTTTTCTCTCACTCCTCTCTCTCTGGGTTGTATCTATTTCGCCCGATTCAGCATACCGGTACTGTTTTACATATATATATTCATATATATATTCATATATATATTTTACATATTCATATTCACATATGCATAGCCTACGTGAGTTGCAGTTGGGATGTGTGTACATGCTTAGATTGATATGCAGGATTCGAAGTTGCATAATAAATCGTAGGCAGTGTCCACCATTCTTTAACTGTCTACGTGGTGCGATGCATAAGGTGTTGATTTTCGGTGTGAGCATCCTGGATTCGAATCCACGGACTGCCACATGTGTTTGTAAATTTCATTAATCGATTTTAGGAGTATAGTTGGTTGTTGGAAGGAACATAATAATTGATATTGGTTCAGGGGTAATTTATCGAGAGGACTTCCCTAGTGGTTAAGGCCCCATTAATTGCTCTTTCCATTCACATATGCATAGCCTACGTGAGTTGCAGTTGGGATGTGTGTACATGCTTAGATTGATATGCAGGATTCGAAGTTGCATAATAAATCGTAGGCAGTGTCCACCATTCTTTAACTGTCTACGTGGTGCGATGCATAAGGTGTTGATTTTCGGTGTGAGCATCCTGGATTCGAATCCACGGACTGCCACATGTGTTTGTAAATTTCATTAATCGATTTTAGGAGTATAGTTGGTTGTTGGAAGGAACATAATAATTAAGATGTTTTTCCTCATTCATGAGTTGATTTTTTTCCTGGCGAGCGGTAGCGAGACAGCATATTTTTTAATAGGTTTTTGACAGCAGGCGATAGAAAAATGTTTCTGGCGAAGCCCAGATATCTCCATACAATGCTGGCTCGCTTTCACTCGCCATGAAGAAATCAACACCTGGATGGGGATAAACGTCTTAAAACAGTAGGCTGAATGGGGCCGAATGGATACAAGCCAGAGAGCGAGAGAGAGAGAAAAGGAGAGCAAAAAAACAGGTCTTCCCCCTTTAAAGCTGTTTTTTTTTAGTAGGGGAATCATTATGAAAACGTAAAAATTCTAGAAAAAAGTCGTATCGATAATCAGCAATAATCTCTTCATCCACATTGTGTTAGTGAGTAAAGGCGGTGTGAAACGACCGATATTTCCGGCAAGTTTTACGAGCAATTGACCACTTACAAGTTTAAGGCTATAAAGAAGTTGGAGCCGTAAACATCGATATTAAACATACTGTACATACAATAATAATTAATGTAGGTTTCTGATGGATAAATGGTATGTTGAATTGGGTTTTATGTATTAAGAATGTACTACGACCGTATTTTAGCTGGTAATTGTGCTAAATATCGTTGTCTACGGCTCCAACTTCCTTATAGTACGAAACTCGCAAGTCGGCAATTGTAGTCTGGCAGCTTCAAATATTAACCCCTTTTGTAATGGGACTAAACACGAGGGAGAAGGGGGACCAGAAAACCGGCCCATTTCCCCTTAAGGGGACCCACCTCGGTTTTTTTAACTCTTTCTCTCCCTCTCTCTTTGGCTTGTATCCATTCGGCCCCATTCAGCCTACTGTTTTAAGACGTTTACCCCCATCCAGGTGTCAATATTTTCCTGGCGAGCGGTAGCGAGCGAGCATATATATATAGTTTTTGTTTTGACAGCAAGCTAAATTTGTACATTTTTCGATAGAATAATTTCTCCGGCGAAGCCGGATTTCTCCATACAATGCTGGCTCGCTATCGCTCGCCAGGAAGAGATCGATACCTGGATGGGGATAAACGTCTTCAAACAGTTGGCTGAAGGGGGCCGAATGGATACAAGCCAGGTAAACAGAGAAAAGGAGAGAAAGATTAAAAAAGCCGGTGACCCCCCCTTAATCTTATTCGTCTTTTGTCTTTCTACTCCCTTTGTCATGGAATTTGCTTGCTTCACAGACATTCAAACAATTAACCACTTGCGAGTTCCAGGCTATAAGGAAGTTGGAGTTGTAGACATTGATATTTAGCAGAACTACCAGCTAAAATGCGGTTGTAGTACATTTATAAATACATACAACAAAATTCAACATTCGTTTTGTCCATTAGACACCTACTTTATTAATGTCCATTAGACACCTACTTTATTAATGTCCATTAGACACCTACTTTATTAATGTATTTCTGTTTAATATCGATTTTTACGGCACCAACTTCCTTGTAGCCTGAAACTCGCAATTGGTCAATTATCGTCTGTTTAACATCAATAATCTCTTTTTTTTTGTTTTATATTTGTTCTTATTAGTTTTAAATTTTCTATAAGGTTTAACAGTTAGCGCATTCTGCTCGAAACCGAAAGTTCCCGGGTTCGATTCCCGGGCAGCGAGAGAAAGATGGGCAGTCTAGTATGAGCCACAAGGTCTGTGCAGTCTGTGTATCTATGTAACACTGCGTAAATATCCCTGCCTCTCTATCTATCTATCTATCTCTAGCTATCTATCTATCTCTCTCTCTCTCTCTCCTCACACCCGATGGCTCTGTTTGACAAGCAGTAGGCTTACATTGAAATCTGCACTAAGTAGACTTTTGAGAGGTCCCAAAAGGAGAGACTATGATAAACTACATAATTATATACAGTTGCTCCTGTGTACAGTCGCGCTAATAAGTGATGTCTCGGCACCAAGTATGTTTTGATCAATAATGGGTATCAGCCATATCTAAGCTTCATTTCTTCATATCGAGTGAAATATATATATTTTCCTACACTTACTCACCCTATTCTAGCAATTAACAGGTTCTAAGTATCTCTCTTTAACCGTTTATACTACCACAGATCCTTCTTAAACTGCACACAATCGTTTACAAATAGTGTTTCGAACTGGCACTCGGGTACACAAGGGCTCTCAATCAGGACTCGAATACGGCTCGCTGCCACAACGGAAACACACGATCCCAACCCCTGAGTACTGCCAGCCGAACAAAAAACACCAATACCCTCCAGAGTTCAATCTGCTATAACGGGGTATACAAGAACTCGGTACTAGTGTTCAACAACAGACTAATAAAGAGACAGGAATTATCTAGTCTGGTCAACAATCAAACAATGAAGTAAGAAACAACAATACCAAAAGAATAGTGTTGGCCGAAGCCGAAGTAATCCACGCTTGACTATGAACTTAAGAAGTCCACCACCCTCTACTTCGGATCGGCACTATTACGTTACGTTAATTAATAGTCCTTAAGCATCGAGCAAGGAATCTTCTGAAATAAGTTAGATGCTTCTCGGATGCTCGTAAGAAGTACGTATCGGATTTTGAACAGTAATTCAATAAGCAAAAACACTGGCAATTAAATACTATTAAAGGCTTAAATTGGCATAAGAATAATTAAAAGAATATGCAATAGTAAATGGCAAACATTAAAAGGAAGTATTCCGCAAATGCAACGGCAATAGCCTACTCGGATTGTGCTCGTGGGCCACTAATCACTAAAGTAGCCAAGCTTGCAACCCATGAAATCAATAGTGCATAAACAATATCATAAGGAAAGCTTCAATACTATTCTGTATCTACTAATCGAGTAAAGTCTAGCTGGGGTACTGTGGGCAAAAGGTAGCAGTGACTGAGCAAAAACGGCTTGTAGCCTAGCGAAGTCCTCACGACTGTTTAAAGTATTACGTTAAAACTAACAAGTGCACTTTGAGAAATCCAGATCCCTTGTATCTGGTTTTATCCCGGCTCCTTGACAAAGTAAAAACAAACTGTTAATAAAATACAGGGTGGTTAGGCTCTTGCCCTCACGCACTGTAAATTATTAACTCAACACAGTCAGCCGCGAAGACAACCTAGGCTTCACTGAACCGAAACGAGTATGCAGGTTTATCGGTTAACCACTGCATCAAACAACAACTCGTAACACAGAAAAGCCTTACCCCAGTCTAGCATTACCTAGACTAGCAGAAAACAGGAATAATAATAATAACACACAAGGAAATGCATATACAAGTGCAACAAACATAAATCAATCCTATTCTAAGTCAACCCTTCCAAAATAGGCTATCTAATAGGCAAGTATCTCGTGAGAACTCAAGCAATAATACGTTGGCTGACTAGCTCTGCACCAACGGGACCATGGAAGTTAAACAGGGCAGGGAAAAGAGGAAATAAGAATGTAAGGTAGTAGAGAAAGTTCCCATCAGTCAGAAGAATATAAATAGTTAGCAAGGGAAATGAGAAGTCGCTCTGCCTAATGAGTTCTGATGAAAAAATGGCTAGACTTCCCTTTTATACCCGGCCCTCTAGTGAGCCCAACGTGAACTACTAAGGACAGCCCACTGACAACCATCACATAATTTCTCTCTCTCCTCTGGGATACACAAAGTCTCCCCTAGCACTGAAGGAGGGAGGCGTGCGAGTGAGTTAGGCCTACCTCCTGCCTGGCGTACCCACTGACACCTAACTGTGGCTGTTTCTCTTCCCATCATTACAAATAAGTTTTATACACAATACTTATAATTAATGATATAAAATAGAACTCGTTGACTCAGATGAAAACAAAATACATATTCATAATACTTATAGTACAACGGCTCACACGAACTAAGTTAGGAAACTCTACATAGACTACAGCCAAAGTTCCTGCCCTGATGATCCTAGCGAGAGTGGGGCATGACTAGGCGTTCTGTACAGCATGCTCACACGTGGACATGCACAATAGTTACAATAGAAAAGAAGTCGCCGGTACAGAAAGGAGTACAAAGTACAAAGGAGTACAAAGGAAATCAAGCAACAACAGGTCTAGTTACCCTTCTAGGCTACTTGTCCTCCAAAACACTGAGGATCAAGTGTCCAAACAGTGGTTTAGAGTGGGTAAGGGAACATTGGAAAGGGAACTACTGCCCTGGAACTAATGTCCGTGGCAGGACTAGGAAGTTAGTAGGGGACATATGGGTTAGTAACTGAGGGGAGGATAAAATAAAGTTATGCATTTACAAACGGAGTCAGAAGCGGGTTTGATGCGAGATATTTGTCTAGGCGGAGTTTAAATGAATTAACGGTGCTGCAGTCTATAACGTCTCGGGGAAGCCCATTCCGCAAGTTGACAACTCGATTGAATAAGAAATTCTTAGATTCGTGTGAGTTAAAAGATTTACCAATAATTTTGCAACCGTTTCACCGCGTGTAATTAGATTGGTCGATAGTGAAGTCCTTACTACAGTTCATATTGTCGATGCCTTTGATGATTTTGAACACTTGAATTAAGTCACCTCTTAATCTGCGCTGGGTTAAAGGAAATTGATTTAATTCTCTAAGACGCTCTTCGTATGGTTTGTTCTTTAGGCTAGGTATCATTTTGGTAACTCTACGTTGAACTCGTTCTAGCTTGTTTATGTCTTTTTGGTAATAAGGGCACCAGCATTGAACGCAGTATTCCAGAAGAGGGCGGACTAAGGAATTGTAAAGGGTTAGGATAACATCTTTTGATTTATGCTCAAATGACCTGCCTATAAAGCCAATTATTTTGTTTGCCTTCTTAACAACTTCTGAACATTGTTGACTCAGTTTTAGGTTACTCGATATTGTTACTCCCAGATCGGTTTCTCTGTTTACATTCTTAAGCTGAGTGCCATTCATCGAATTGTTTGCTTTCTCATTTAGGTATCTGATATGTAGTACTTTACATTTATCCGCATTGAAACTCATTTGCCAAATTTGGGCCCAATTTGACAATTTATCTAGATTGTGTTGCATATCGTCAACTTGATCTTTTGAGAGTACGCTAATTGCAATTTTTGTATCGTCAGCAAATTTTGAGATTGTACAGGTGAGACCCTCATCTATGTCGTTGATGTAAAATAGAAAGAGAATTGGTCCTAGTACCAATCCCTGGGGTACCCCGCTACTTACATTGGTCCATTTAGATGCCTTACCGTTTATGACTACTCTTTGCTTTCTGTCGCTGAGCCAATTTTCTATCCATTTCAACACACCGTCTTGTATTCCATGCGATTTTAGTTTTAGCAGTAAACGTTTGTGGGGAACTTTATCAAAGGCCTTTTGAAAATCAAGGTATATAATATCTACAGCTTTACTCTCATCGTAGAGGTTGAGGATATCGTGGAAGAATTCTAAGAGGTTTGTTAAACAGGAACGTTTTTTACGAAAGCCGTGTTGAGTATCTTTAAGTATGTTATTTTCCTCTAAGTGATTTACGAGTCTGTCTCTTATGACCGTTTCTAGCATTTTACATACAACTGAGGTTAAGCTAATTGGACGATAGTTACTGGGTAGGGATTTGCTGCCTTTTTTTAATATCGGTGTTACGTTGGCTATCTTCCACTGATCAGGCATAGTTCCAGACTGCAAGGATTTATTGAATAGTCAGTGGTTTGGAGAGCTCATCCTTAGCTTCCTTTAGAACTCTAGGCGAGATTGTATCAGGTCCAGACGTTTTATTTTCCTTGAGTTTATCTAAACAATTCAATACTTCTCTCTCTGTAATGGTGATATTGCTTAGAACATCTGAATTATCAATCTGAATCGGCGATGGTGTAGGGATATAACTGAGGTCTTCTGTTGTAAAAACTGATGCAAAGAAGGTATTGAGGGCATTACTCATTTGTACTTCGTGTTTGGTGTATTCTCCATTTTCATCGACTAACGGTCCAACAGTTGAAGTAACTACTTTTTTCTTTCTGATATTACTATGGAATTCTTTCGGGTTTGTTTTACTTTGATTCGCAATATGTAACTCTAGGGTCTTTTTACTTTGCTTAATTAACTTTTTGGCTTTGCGTCGTAGCTCTACAAATTTCACCCGTTCTTCGTCATTTTGTGAGGATTTTAATCTAGCATTAGCAATTTTTTTAGCAAGCAGGCAGTTTGAAATATCATTATTCCACCATTTGGGCTTATTATTATGTCCTGGACGCCGTATTTTCGATGGTATGCAGTCTTGCACTGCTTTTAGGTAAGTGGTTTCGAATAACTTCCAAGATGTATTTATGTCGTTAAGGGGTTACATATTAGGTAAACACATTAACCCTTCTGTAATGTCTTTTTAATTTTATTCTAGCTATATTTAGACGATTTTGTGCAGTTTAAGAAGGATCTGTGGTAGTGAAAAGAGTTAAGTGAAATAATTCTAGTCTGTTAATTTCTGGAGGCCCTTTTTTAAGCTGAATAATATCGTCTAAATAGTAGCCAGCTTAATTAAGGGGAGATGGTTCACTTTTGGGGGGATTTTTTGCATGTATTGATTATTTTTCTAGTTTCCTCCCTAGACCTCCATCAAATTAAAAAAAAAAAACACATCCATTAGATTCCTTTTTTAAATTAATTTGTACATTTTTCGGTAGAAAAATGTCCCGGCCGAAAGCCGTTTCTTCCCACATTACAGGCTCACTATCGTTCGCCAGGGAAAAAATCGACACCTAAATAGCACGAAAGGTCTAAATATTGACGAAGAAATTGGGCGAAAGGTCTTAAAATCGACTAACTAATGGGGCAAACATCTTAACATCTGAAAACTAATGTGGCTAAACATAAGGGAGAAAGTGGTCCATAAAACCGGTCCATCTCCCCTTAAGGTTAATACAGACGTTGCCGGTACAGAAGGGGTTAAGAAGATTAGGTTCTGTTCAGGATGGCTTCGAAAACGTCTTAACCCATTCAGTACCAGGGACGTCCTTTTCATCATATTCTAGCAACTATTAGACTATTCATTCAGCTTTGGAAGGACCTATAGCAATAATAAGGCTTCAAATAATCTCAACCAACCCTTCTACCTACCACAGATCCTTCCTAAGCTGCATAATATCGTCTAAAAATAGCTAGAATAGAATAGAAAACACGTCACTAGTACTTAACGGGTTAATGAGGTAGTCCTTGTTTTGTTATCTCTATATATATTTATTCATATATTTGTTTAGTTTCCTTGCTAGACCTCCATCAAGCTTTAAAAAGTACCCCATTTCAAGAAAAATTAGTAAATGTTTCCTTCTAAAACAACAGGCTCGCTATCGCTCGCCATGAAATAATCGACACCTAAATGGCACGAAAGGTCTTAACCCTTAACTGTCGGCGCGTAACTTATGTCGTGTGAAATAAATTTGGACTATGTGGCGGTTCGCAACTTATGTCGTGCGCCATTTTCAGAACATAATGTTGCTGAGAGTGAGAGCTCAGCGGTGTGAGGAGCCTAGCAACTGTATGACCTTCCCCCACCACCGCGGTGGACCAACTGAACTGAATCCCACCCTTCCCTCCCCTCTCACACTCGCTACACAGGGAATTATGTAGGGAAATTACCTAATTACAGGATTTTTGCACTTGTGTTGCACGATCGTTGCAAGAGAACCAGTGGTCGTACAAGGATGGTTCGGATGTCATTGGAAAGCTCTGTTTATGCCCTTTCAGGGATAGATACTTGTTTTGCACTCTGGGTCTTATTTAGGCATGACAATGATCACGTAAACAACCCTATTTAGGGTAAAACCCCCCCCCCCGCTGGGCGCTACGGTCAAATAGACCACCTAGCCCGCTAAATAAGGGTTAATATTGACAAAGAAACTAGGCGAATGGTGTCATAATCGCCAAACTGGCGGAACGAACGTCTTATAATCTCAAAACTATTATGTTAAACATGAGGGAGAAGGTGGTCCGTTAAAAGCGACTACCTCCCCCATAGGGGAGGTGTGGTGGAGTGGTCATGCCACTGGATTGGTAATCCAATTGGTAATCCAAGGGACCCGGGTTCAAATCCCGATATGTCAATGGGAAGATATTATTGGGATTGAATTTGTGCTGTACCTAGTATCAGTGCATTACCACAAAGCCCACCAAAATGCCAAACAAAAAAATACCCTCATTGTTCCCTGATTAAATAACACTGTATGAATATTCCCATATTCAAAATATGTTACAGGGAGACAATGCCTAGTGAGTTCACTGCTCAATAGGTGGCGTTCTGAGAGTGAGGGTCTGAGTCTAGAGGGTGAGACGGTGAAGCACTTGATTGAAGCAACCGGCCGCTTCAGAGATGGAGCTGCTTCGAGCCATGATGGATGCTTCACATGTTTCACTCCCCAGAGTGGAACAAGACCTCACGGGCTTCACCGTGTTGAGCGGTGGAATGTACAGGCTCTCAGCCTATGCCAGAGAGGGAGTAGTTGGAATATAGAAAAAAAAAAAAAAATGTACAGCTGTATTTACTCTCGAGGACCAATCTGGACCTTAAAGGGGGTCACCTGTTTTTTTTCTTTCTCTCCTTTTCTCTCTTTCTCTGGCTTTTATCCACTCAGCCCCATTCAGCCAATGCCTTCTCTATAACTGTTTTAATACGTTTATCCCCATCCAGGTGTCGATTTCTTCCTGGCGAGCGATAGCGAGCCAACTCATTGTATGGAGCAATCCGGCTTCGCCGGAGAAATTTTTCTATCGAAAAATTTACAAATTTAGTTTGTAAACAAAAAAGATATATGTATGCTGGCTCGCTACCGCTCGCCAGGAAAATATTAACACCTGGATGGGGTAAACGTCTTAAACGTCTTAAACGTCTGCCAGACAGAGAGAGAGAAAAAGAGAAAAAAAGTGAGGTGTGGTCCCTTAACCCTTGCTACCCGGGCTGTCTTAACCAATGACGGTCGCCCCTACCCGGGCAAAATGGCTGAAAAACGTCTAGGCCTAGGCTTCCGTATTTATGTTTATTTTCACTGCTAGAACTTTCCCACTCATCTATAATTGTAGTGCGGGTTTCAATCTGTATTTTGGCATTGAGTAGAGCTCTGTAAGTCAACTGGTTCAGTTGTGATGACGATTTCAGTGGAGCCAATATTGCAGAGATGTTGCCAATATGGGGGCTTTCCAGACACTAATTTCGTCATGACGTCAGAACAATAACATTGAGGAGTCTTCTCCTTCTTGTTTTTGGAGGTGCGGTGACGAACGCTTGGGTTTGTTGACATACGTCGTACGCACGGCGTTCAGACCAAGCTTAATTAGACTATTAAGCTCATGCCTTAGATAAGGCATACCGGGTAGCGGCCCTTCTTTCGTGCTGTCCTTACCTAAGGCAGACCGGGTAGGAAGGGTTAAGGGGGGTGACCTGCTTTTTGTTATTTCTGTCCTTTTCTCTCTTTCTCTGGCTTGTATCCATTCGGCCCCATTCAGCCAACTATTTTAACCCTTTCGCTGCGGGTGACGTTCTGGAACGTCCTGGCAAGTTACAGCAATTTCCAGGCTTTAAAAGCCTGTAAAAAACGCAAAAATTGAGTGACAGTGGGCGGGAGCGTGAGGGGCCCACCTCCATCCCTCAGAGCAGCGAGCGGCTCACTGAGGTAGACTGTCTCTCGCGCGGGTCTCTCTCTCTCTCACAACAGTGTAGCCAAGCGAGCGAGTGCTACCAAATAGCGGGTTTCCCGCGTTTCACTGTCACCGCTGCAGGTGAACCAGACCACGTACGGGGCCCGTTCTGGTCTCATTTTGAAGCTATTTTCGCCTAGTTTTTGGCAGAATACAGTTCATTTAACCCTCCTGGCCCGGGCAGGCTCTCCTAATGACGGAGCTCGTATCCGGGCGATCTGGTCGAATATCAACAAAAGTAAACTAAGGCTAATCTCGCTTAATATATTATCTACATTAATCAAACATATATAGAAATGAGCACCTTACCTTCCTGCGTAGAATGGCGTTGAGTAGAGCTCTCTAGCTCAAGTGGTTCCGGAGTGATGGTGATGGAAGTGGAGGTAACTTTTGCCGCGTATTTACCTAGGCGCGTCCGAACACTCAACCGCGGCCCCGGCTACGACGCCCAGTTGCACTCGTCGCTCCTCCCGCAATTATGCCAGGAAGCGATTTGATAGTGTTTTATTGGTTATTCTGTCATTTATTATAGTTATTATGTTATTTTCACTCAATAAAGTTATTTATATGAACTTATTTGTGTCTCTGTCACTTATTACTTCGTTTTATTATTATTATTATGATTATTAGTGTCACTTTCACTGGACTTTGATAATTGGTAGTGTCATTTCCCCTTTTATGTATTGTTAGGTAAGCTAATAATATATATAGTGTCACTGTCACTTATTCATATTGTTATGAAGGCACTTATTATTACTTGTGTGTGTCTCTTTCACTTATACTTAGTTTTATTACTATTATACTGTCACTTTGACTGGCCTAGGCTTATTGAGTGTCATTTTCACTTATTTATTGTTAGAAATATATATTTTAGTGTCACTTTCACTTGTTCATATTGTTATTGAAGGCACTTATTATTACTTATGTGTCCTTTTCACTTATACTTAGTTATATTATTATTCTTAGCCTACATTTGAGTGCCACTTTCACTGTTGTCACTTCCACTTCAAAAGTTTATTAGAGTGTGGAAGTCGTTGAAGCAGGTGCCAGCACACAGTCCAACTAAGTGGTTTTTGTGGGTTTGCGGGGTCTGCGAGTTGTGTGGCTGCACACATGGCACCTCTTCTGACTCCTATCGTTACTACCTGGTGCTTTGAAAGGAAGGGCGCTGAGCTGGTGCTTCCTGAAGAATTCAGCACACCCCGTTCTGTCAAGCTGGCCTGGTCCTTGTATTGACCTGCCTGGTGTACCCGCATGTTTAGCCAGGAGCTCAAGTAGCACCTGCTTGTGGAACTTCCGCAGGGACTTGTACTTCTTGGCTCCTGGAGTCCTCAGACGGTAGATGTTGTAGGCATTGAGGATCGACATATCTACCGTATGCAGGATAAACTTCTTGTACCACCTGCAAGATGTTCGCAGGCAGTCGATGAAGCCCATCTGCATGTCGGACTTGTCAACGAGGCGCATGTTGATGTTATAATCCAGGACAGCAGCTGGTTTTTGGACGGGGTTCTTGGTTGTTCGGTCCACCTTCCCTGTGGCGACCATCTGGGCCTTGTGGCATGTGGTGAGGAGGTTGACCTTGCGCTGGTCATGCCAGTGGATGGAGAGGATGGGGCCACTCTTCTTGTGGAAGATGTCCGCCTTCTTCGTCTTGGTTGGGTAGCCTGGCATGCCCTTCCTTTTGCCCTTGACTGTGCCGACAGTTCCGGTCTTGCGGTCATGGAGGTACTTGGTCAGGAGAGGCGACGTGTAATAATTATCTGTGTAGAGGATGTGGTTATTATTGAAGTGCCTCTCCATCATCTTCTTCACTACAGCGCCACCAAAACCAATGAGAGGGTCAGTCACAACTTCTCCAGCCTTGCCGCTGTAGACTATAAAGTCCAGCACATACCCCGTCAAGCAGTCGCAGAGGACGAAGAGCTTGATGCCGAAGCGGTGTCTCTTGGACGGGATATACTGTCGGAAGTGCAGCCTACCACGGAACAGGACCAGAGACTCGTCGAGGCACATCTTCTGGAAAGGAATCAGGTATGTGGTGAACCGATGACGTATCATGTCATACAGCTTCCTGATCTTCCATAATGAGTCGGGAAGGTGGACTGCCATGTTGTTTGTCAGGTGGAGATAGGACAGGATGTCGAAGTACCTGTCCCTGGACATGTATTTGCCAAATGATGGAGTCGTTATGATGTCGCCAGTGATCCAGTAGTCAGCCAGAACGTGCTTCCTTATATGAGTCATCAGCATTGTGAGTGCCAAGAACACATATAGTTCTGCCACTGTGAGAGCTCTCCATGCCACCATCTTGGCACTGGTCTTCCTCCAAAGAAAGTTGGCACAGATAGCATGGTGGTGATTTGTCTCTTTGACGAGGTATTCCATGACTTCATTGTCATAGAAGCCACAGAAGTCAAGTTCACTGGGGGTAGCATCTGGGCCACAGGGATATGCTGGTGACACCCCAGAACCCATCTGTACCTCGTCAAAGGCAGGACAATCTGGCTCAAAATCAGCTCCATCTGTCCACACAAACAGGTCGGATGCTGATGCTCGAGGTCGTGCTGCAGCAGGCACACGCCCTGAACGCCCTGACACACGCCCTTGGCCACGCGGACGCCCAGGCGGACGCCCTGCACGCCCACGCCCAGGCCCAGGCCCAGGGGCAGCGGCGTCGGCAGGCTGACCACGTCCACGACCTCGCCCTCTCCCTCGATTTGTCGGCACATCCTGTTCCTCTTCCTCTTCCTGTTCCTCTTCCTCTTCCTCTTCCTCCTCATGCGACGTCAGGTCATCTGGGACAATGTTGGGGTCGTCAGCATCCTCCTCAGGAGACAATTCTGGTGAAGAAGTGACCGGGCGTCGGCGGTGTGGGGTGCGGGAGGCTGCGGGAGCTTCAAGAATGGGAGCCGAGGCCTCGGGAGTTGGGCTCCTTTTGCGGCGAGCTGAGGGCTTTTCAGCAGGAAATAATGCTCTGCGGTGTGTTGAGGCCTGTGGCACATCACCAATACCACTTGAAGAGGCCCTTTGGTCATCCTGAACGAGAGATGAAGGCGAGGGCTGTGGGTGACCCACGCGGCGTCCCGTGTCAAGGCGTCGGGACAATGGAATGCGGGTGGTTGCTAGGCCAGGGTCGGCGTCATTATCGCTATCTTCAGCTTCCCTATGCTTTTCTGCGGCTGCCCTGCGTGCTTTTTTAGCTGCACTTTTGATCAATGATTGTTTGTAGAAATATTTGCCCACTTTCAAGGGCGTACGGGCAGGCAAAGGGGAAGGTCCTGGGGTAGGGCTAGGGCTAGGCCTAGGCTGACCTAGCAAAGATGGCGAGGGGGTAGGCCTAGGTTCTAGCACACTGGGAAGCTCAATGGCACCTTCCTGAAACACTTCCACATCAGGATCATCACTACTGTCTCCCCCCTCAAATAAATCGACATTATCGTCGTCTCCAAAGCCCACGAAATCGTCTTCACTTTCACTTATAAATTGTACCTTGTCCACCAAGCTTTCGCCACTGCTCTCTTCATCACTTTCAAAAAGTTGTCGCTGTATAGCGCTATCACTCAACAAACGCTTAACTTTCTTTTGTTGAGCTCTCTTCTCGGTTGGAACAGGCGTTGAAGTTGCGAGTGGGGTAGCACTGGGGCCCGCGGGAGGTTGCAACGAATCGGACACGTCGGAAATTATTTTTTCAGTATTACTCGCTATGGCGGCCACGTACGAACTGATAACACTAGTAGTTGAGGCTTGGTGGCGCTGCGGTCGCTCCTACCATGCCAAAATTGGCCGCGCAAATTTTGAAGCACGCTTTCAAGCACAAGGATTTTAAAATGACACCCGGGTTACGGCCCTTTTGTTTTGGTGTCATTTTAAAATGACACCCGGGCTGGAAGGGTTAATGCAGATGCTTTATTTATCATTCAGGAGTGCCTGAATATGCCCTAAATAGCCCAAAAATATCCGCAGCCAATGGGTTAAGACGTTTATCCCCATCTAGGTGTCGATTTCTTACTGGCGAGCGATAGCGAGCCAGCATTATATGAAGAAATCCGGCTATGCCGGAGAAATCTTTCTATCGAAAAATGTACAAATTTAGCCTGCTGTCAAACAAAAATAAAAAATATGCTGGCTCGCTACCGTTCACCAGTAAAAAGTTGACACCTGGATGGGGATAAACGTCTTAAAACAGTAGGCTGAATGGGGCCAAATGGATACAAGCCAGAGAAATATAGAAAAGGACAGAACAAAAACAGGTCACCCCCCTTAAGGGGAGATGGGCCATTTTTCTGGTCTCTTTTCTCCCTCGTGTTTAGCCCTATTAGTGTTGAGATTATAAGTAGTTTGCCCCATTTTGACACCTTTCGCCCCATTTCATTGTCACTTTTATGACCTTTCGTGCTATTTAGGTGTCGTTTTTTCCTGGCGAGTGAGAGTGAGCCTGCAATTTTAAGAGGAACCGGCCTTCGGTCAGGGTATTTTTCTACCAAAATATGCACCCCTTTATCTTGAAGGGGGGTCTAGGGGGTGTTTTTCTAAGCTTGATGGAGGTCTAGCGAGGAAACTAAAAAATTAAATGAATACATGTATTTATAAATATAAAAACAAACACCACCCCCTTAACCATTTGAATACCAGCGACGTGTCTTATATTGTATTCTAGCTATAGCCTACTTAGACGATAGTATGCAGCTTAGGAAGGATCTGTGGGTGTTCAAAGGGTTGGTTGAGATCGTTTGAAGCCTAAGTATTGCTAGAGGTCATAGAGTACATATGACCTAGAGGCGAAAGCGTGACGTCACACGGTTATTTTACCGCGCGTCCTAGGGATTTGGTGGCAGCACTGTTGTACGGTACAACAACCAAAGCACCTCAGTGGCTTGTCCTTATTATAGATAGTCAGTGCGCCGTGCGCGCCTGCCAGCTGGTGTTACGCTGGCCAGCTTGCCAGAATGTACTCGTACTCGCTAGCCCTCGCCAGCGCAGTGAAATGGGCTATAATAATCGTAGAACGATGTTCTTTCTTTCTTAGTGTTCATGTTGTCACAGACAGATCAGTGGTGGTCTTTATTCTTGTCTGTGACACTTGGAAGTATTTTATATCATTGATAGAGTATAAAATATGTAGAGTGAATTGCAAGGAGAAAGAGCGAGAAGGAGCAGCGAGGTGGTAGTGTGTGCGTGTGTATGTACGTGTGCATTCCTCGCCTGGGCTGTGCCACCCATTCGTGATTGGCCGGCGGGCCTGACGCGTCATATGACGCCTGCTATTCATTGCGTAGTTGTCGGTGATTGGAGGCCGCTGTCTTAGTAAGGTGGTGTGGGCATCCTTCCCGCGTGCCTCTTCAGAGCTTGATATTTTTTTATTTTATTTTTTTTCTATGTGATTGAGGGAGGCAAAAGGCATAACTGCCTATAGCGAGTGCCCCCCCCCCATAGTTGAAAGAGTGAGAGGGCCAAAATCAAGGGACGTTCGAGCCAAAATGCCTGGACACTGGTATGTTGTGCTTGGTCCTAGACATCCCTTGCATTCTGTCCCCAATCTAACCCTCTTTACTGCTTTTTCTCTCTCTGAACTCCTTCTTTGCAATACTTCTCATCTTTATTCATTTATCCATCCCTTCTGGTTCTGCATACGACTTCCATAGTCGGCCAGTCGTATTACCAGCACCAGTTCTCACATATATGTTTTGCACTAGCTTTAGGGATTATTAGAGTCATAGTCACATGGTATCATAGTATTGGGTGCTTCTAATTATTGGGTTGTTCTTTCCTACTATTTAATGCTAGACAGTGGAGGGTATCTTTGGTCGTTGTCTGAGTTATGTATATGGCAAGTCAGAGCCTGTACGACTTCAACGGAGCTAGGTAGCCTGTAACCCTTGTGCATATTTTTCCTTTGCGAGCATAGCAGTATACAAGCGAAGGGCTTTTGCCTACTCTTGCTTGTATGCTTGCTACCTCATTTTGTTGACCTTTGTGGAGCGCCAGGGTAAGACCAGATACTTGAGATCTGGACTTACCAAGAGAGCCTCCTAGTCACTTAACGTAACATAAGGGAAATCTGTTCAGGGGAGACAGTAGGCTACGAGCATGCTTGCGCTCTGCCTAGGCTCCTTGTACCTTTTTTGCCGCTGCTAGACTTTATTAGTAAGAAAGACAGCATGTGTTTATTAACTTTAACTGCGTATGGTTTAGGAATTATTCACGTATTATTTTAGCCTAGGTTGATGCATAGTGCACAACCCAGTTTGGCTGTTACGTTGGCTAAGGAAGTACTGTTTTTGAGTGGCTGTTATTAGTGCTGTCACAGAGTTGTTGCACTCCCTTCTTTTATATATATATATCCTACTTGTTGGTGTATTTAAGATACACGCTTTGGTGTCCTGCCCCTGTATTATTTCTGTTCTATATTTGACGAGCATCTTAGAGCATCAGACATTTTCAGAAGATTCCATATCTGTTTGCTGTAGGACTAGACTTCCAGTGTTTTCATAGAGCATTGAAGAGTTTAGTGTTCAGTTCAGACTCACACTAAAGTTAACGTAAGCATATACTCCTTTATTAAATCTTGTCATAAGTTTATTTAAGCATTGTTATTACTTGAGAGCATTTTATTAACGTAAGTACTCCTGTTGTGAGTAGGCTTTGGCGTCACCGGAAAGCCTTTGTAGAAGTACACTTAACCCAGTTAATTGATACCCCGTTATCCAGTAGATTTACTCTGGAGGGTGTAAGTGTTTTGTTCACCGGCTTAATAGTTTGAGGGTTTGGAATTAGCGTACCGTTGTTGCAAGTATAGCCTTTTTTCTAGTCCAATATTAAGTGCCCTTGTGTATTTCGTAGTGCCGGTCGTAACAAATGGCGACCTTGCCAGGATATAGTGAACTGAATTTTGCAGGTTTTTTGGAGAAATCTTATTGCCATTTGGGGTTGAATTTATTTCTCGCAGTGATGGCAGTTGACATTGTTTTGAGGATATATGGAACTTCTTGGAGTTTATTGGTGACCTAGTAATGAAATCAAAAACATCTTCGAATATCTTTTTGTGAATAAAGCTACGCGAGAGTTTGGCTACTTTTGTCTCGACTTGGGAATTTTTGTTGTTGACTCCATCATGTCACTGGATGCGTCTGAGCATAGTGAGGGCACAGTGCGAGAAACAGGCGAGGAGGTGGAGAAGGTGGAGTTGGTTAACGGCGTTCGGGTGGTGAACAATGAGGAGGATGCTCGGAGGTTTTTGGAGGAGCCTGTGTCGGCGGACCGGGTGTCGGGGCTGGACCGGTACGGACTGCAGTGTATAGCCACGGTCTTAGGGTGTTCTGGTACTAGCGGTTTGTCGAGAAGTGAGCTGGTTACCTGTGTGCTGGGTGGGGTGCATGGGGGTTTGGGTGGAGCGGGAGCTGGGGCACCTTCGTTCCAGCCCCCATTCCACTCAACTCCTATCATGGCGCCCCCTTGGGTTCCGGAGCCGCGTACGTTCCCGCAGGCCGATGTCCGCTGGCGGTTGGGTATGCCTCTAGGTGACTCACGGGGTGGGTCCCCGGTAGTAGCACCCCCTCCTCAGGGTTTGACTCCCGAAATGTTTCAGCTCGAGCTCGCCAAACTCAAGCAGCAGAAGGCTGAGCTCGAGCAGCGAAAGCATGAGGCTGAGCTGTCGCTCGAGCAGAAAAAGCATGAGGCTGAGCTCAAGTATGAGTCTGCAAGGTATTGTGCCGATGTTGACCTAGAGAAAACTTGTGTAGAGGTGACGAGGAAATGGGTCATCCAGGGGGGTCGACCCCATGACCAGTCCCTGTCGCATCTACTAAAGTTGGTTCCAGTGTTTGAGGAGTTAGGAGTTACAGAATTCTTTCTCCGTTTTGAGAAAAAGTGCCGGGAGCACCAATGGCCCGAGGAGAAGTGGGCAGCCCTTGTTTCTTTACGATTGATGAGGAAAGCACTCAAGGCGTACAATGCTTTGCCCCTAGATTCCTGTGTGAATTATGAGTTGTTGAAAGAGGCTGTCCTGAGGGCGTATGAGTTGCAGCCAGAGACCTATAGGCTGAAGTTTAGGGCGGTTCCTAAGAGAAAGGAGAGTACTTTCCAGGAACACGCTAGAGAGCTGTCAGATGCATTTGAGAATTGGTTAAGGTCGGAGAAAGCAACTACTTTTGAGGCGGTAAAGCAATTAGTGTTGTTAGAGCAATTTTTCAAATGTACTGGCAGTGACTTGACTCTTTACCTGAAAGAAAAGCAACCTAAAACTCTGCAAAAGGCGGCTGAGCTGGCTGACCTCAGGTTGTCATTGATTCGTGGGTGCGGGTATGCACAGAGAGCTGAGGCAGGTAACCAGGGGCGTACCACTCCACCTCCCCGAATTAAGGACACAACTAATTACCCATTTATGACTACTGGTGCCAATTTTGATCCCAAGTCGAAACCCTTCCTGTTAAAGAAAGGCCAGGGCCCTTCCTCACCTCAGAGAAAGTCCATGAGCGAAGTGGAGTGTTTCAAGTGTCATGAGAAGGGGCATATTGCGCGGTCATGTCCGAGCACACCGCCTACAGCAGTGGTGTCACTAGTGAGCAACATCGGTGTGTCTTTGAGGTCTTCCGCGTTTGCCCGGGGTAATATGTCGGTTGCGAAGTCACAGTCGGTGCAGAAGCAGCAGGAGGGCTCGCCACCCGTCCGAGATGCTTTTTACGGTCATAGGGGGCACGGCACTGTGAGGTGGGATGGTGTGGAGCATAGGCTTGAGTTGCTGCGTGATACGGGCGCTTCCCAGACACTTATTAAGAACTTCACTCGCAAGCCTATTAACGCGGCTCGGGTTGTGGTGGTTCAAGGTACCAATGCTACGCAGTCTTACCCGCTGGTCAGAGTGGAGCTTGAGGTGGATGGTGTGACACGGGAGTAGGATGTGGGTGTTGTGGAGAAATTGCCAGTTGAGGGGATCGACCTCCTTCTCGGTAACGACTTTGCGGTGCCTGCTTCCGAGGTTTCACCCTTAGTCGTTGCCGAGAGGGCGGCCGACACGAGTAGGGAGGGGCAAGAGGGGCTCGAGAGATGTCAGTCCACTCAGGTGTCACTGCCTAGTAACCAGGTTTCAGATCAGCGGAGGAAGGGTCGGAAGGAGAGAGTCAAGGCTGGTGGTCGGGCTGAGAGTTTGGACCCAGCGACACTCCTTGGTGACTCGGTACTTGCACCAAATTTGAGCTCCAGAGTGGCCCCAGAACCTGTCCTCCCTAGTGACATGGTAGGGCGTGATGGCACTCCGCGACAGAGTAGTTCCCAGGTGCAACTAGAAGATCTTAGTCTTGAGAGTTGTGGGAACGGGGCTATTGAACTCGATGAGGACGGGGAAGCATGTCATGTGAACCTGTTGAAGGAGTTTGTGAGGCGCCCACCTGAGCAGCCTACTGTCCCTGTGTTGGTCTGCAGCGGCCAAGGTGGAGAAGGAGAGGGGGGCAGTGAGGCACAGGTGGTGGAAAGTTGGGATTGTCATGTCTCGGCGGATCAGTGGGCGGGGAACACGAGGCAGGTGGCTGTGGAAGCGCTTGAGCACCTGCCTGAGCAACAGTGTGCAGTGATCCAGCACCTGCCCGGTTCATACCCCACTGTTTGTGCCGAGCACTCAGGCCTCACAATTCATGCGGTGCACGATGTTCCGCTGGCAGGCCACTTGGGTGTGAGTAAACCGTTGGCCTCGTTGTTTAAGTTGTTCAAGGTGGGCGACGAGGCTTTGGCATGGTTGTCAGGTCAGGGTCGACCCATGGCTGCTAAGGGTGGTGGTCAGTATCAGAACATTAAGCAGATTGGTGAGGTTAACTATGAAGTAGATACGCCCGATCGTCGCATAGCCTCCCAATGCTGCCCTAGTAAAATGCAACAGCCCTACCATAGACCGACTGTATCTGGCCGTGGCGCTGAAGGCGGTGATGCTGCGCAGGCAGATGTAGTCGCAGGGAATGCGTGGGTGCGCATGTACGGTATCGGCGGGGAAGCATTAGCACTTATGAACTGTGGGAGTGACTGCACAGGTGGTACAGATTGTCCCTCTCATGACCTGACTGTTTTAGGGACAGAGGTGGAGAAGGAGGGAGGCTATAGTTTAGAAACTGCGGTCCCGGCTGGGTTGTGGGAGGGCAATGAGCATGTTGTTCTTCGAGATAAGTTGCAATCTCTTGTTCCTAAGCGCCAAGAGAAGTTGCTTACTAGGCTGTGGCAGTACGTCCGCATGGTTGTTGATTCTCCAGGCCTGATGTCCGGGGGGGCACCCGACATAGAGGCTGGAGACAGTGCAAAGCTCAAATTGGCTCCCTACCGTATAAATCCTGCTCAACAGCCTGTCGTGAAAGCAGAGCTAGACTTCATGTTGGAGAAGGGTCTGAGGGATAAAGGATATCGTGAGTGGTCGTTGCCAGTGACTTTGCAACCTGAGTTGAGTGGCAAGATCCGTGTTTGTGTTGATTGCAAGAGTGTGGGTGCATTATCCCTGACAGACGCCTATCCATTACCCAGAGTTGACGACCCCATAGACCGCATCGGGGCTGCCTCGTTTATCACTAAGGTGGAAATAGTGAAAGGTTATTGGCAGGCCCCGTTGCCGGAGAGAGCGAAGAGAAGTGCCAATCTTGTGATGGACTGGGCAGTTTATCAGTGTCAGGTGTTGTTTTGCTGCCGGAACACAAGTTGGATGTGTGGCATGTTAAGGGCACTGATAATGTTCTGGCTGATTGTTTGTCACGGGAGGGTATGTTTTAAGGAGAACCCTCGCCGTTCAGTCAGTGTTGGTTTGAGAGTGGAGAAAAATTAGGCTTGCCCCTGTAGTGCAAAGCCGCCAAAAACACTATTAAAATAATACAAAAAACCTCACATAAAAACTCTTTCTTTTGATAGTATATAAGTGCAGTATGTTACAGCAAGAATCTAAGACATTCTGAGTTTTTGTTCTTAGTAGGCTAGGCTTGGTGAAGCTTGCTCGTTGAGCGTAATATTGTTAAGTGATACTATTATTTTTGGGAAGTGTTGTGTAGATTTTTTGTTTATAAAACGAAGTGTCTTTACGTTTGTGATTGAGCCTTGTTTTTCACAACTTGGGGAGTAGCTGGGTGATGCAGGGTTTGTGGGCATTCTGTCTAGTCAGATGTGTCAGATATATGTCCCACATCTTGGGCGGGGTGTTACGCTGGCCAGCTTGCCAGAAAGTACTCGTACTCGCTAGCGCTCGCCAGGGCAGTGAAATGGGCTATAATAATCGTAGAACGATGTTCTTTCTTTCTTAGTGTTCATGTTGTCACAGACAGATCAGTGGTGGTCTTTATTCTTGTCTGTGACACTTGGAAGTATTTTATATCATTGATAGAGTATAAATATGTAGAGTGAATTGCAAGAAGAGAGAGCGAGAAGGAGCAGCGAGGTGGTAGTGTGTGCATGTGTATGTACGTGTGCATGCCTCGCTTGGGCTGTGCCACCCGCTCGTGATTGGCCGGCGGGCCTGACGCGTCATATGACGCCTGCTCTTCATTATGTAGTCGTCGGTGATTGGAGGCCGCTGTCTTAGTAAGGTGGTGCGGGCATCCTTCCCGCGTGCCTCTTCAGAGCTTGGCATGTTGTGCTTGGTCCTAGATGTCCCTTGCATTCTGTCCCCAATCTAACCCTCTTTACTGCTTTTTCTCTCTCTGAACTCCTTCTTTCCAATACTTCTCATCTTTATTCATTTATCCATCCCTTCTGGTTCTGCATACGACTTCCATAGTCGGCCAGTCGTATTACCAGCACCAGTTCTCACATATATGTTTTGCACTATCTTTAGGGATTATTAGAGTCATAGTCACATGGTATCATAGTATTGGGTGCTTCTAATTATTGGGTTGTTCTTTCCTACTCTTTAATGCTAGACAGTGGAGGGTATCTTTGGTCGTTGTCTGAGTTTTGTATATGGCAAGTCAGAGCCTGTACGACTTCAACGGAGCTAGGTAGCCTGTATCCCTTGTGCATATTTTTCCTTTGTGAGCGTAGCAGTATTCAAGCGAAGGGCTTTTGCCTACTCTTGCTTGTATGCTTGCTACCTCATTTTGTTGACCTTTGTGGAGCGCCAGGGTAAGACCAGATACTTGAGATCTGGACTTACCAAGAGAGCCTCCTAGTCACTTAATGTAACATAAAGGAAATCTGTTCAGGGGAGACAGTAGGCTACGAGCATGCTTGCACTCTGCCTAGGCTCCTTGTACCATTTTTTGCCGCTGCTAGACTTTATTAGTAGGAAAGACAGCATTGTGTTTATTAACTTTAACTGCGTATGCTTTAGGAATTATTCACGCATTATTTTAGCCTAGGTTGATGCATAGTGCACAACCCAGTTTGGCCGTTACGTTGGCTAAGGAAGTACTGTTTTTGAGTGGCTGTTATTAGTGCTGTCACAGAGTTGTTGCACTCCCTTCTTTTATATTTATATGTATCCAACTTGTTGGTGTATTTAAGATACACGCTTTGGTGTCCTGCCCCTGCATTATTTCTGTTCTATATTCGACGAGCATCTTAGAGCATCAGACGTTTTCAGAAGATTCCATATCTGTTTGCTGTAGGACTAGACTTCCAGTGTTTTCATAGAGCATTGAAGAGTTTAGTGTTCAGTTCAGACTCACACTAAAGTTAACGTAAGCATATACTCCTTTATTAAATCTTGTCATAAGTTTATTTAAGCATTGTTATTACTTGAGAGCATTTTATTAACGTAAGTACTCCTGTTGTGAGTAGGCTTTGCCGTCACCAGAAAGCCTTTGTAGAAGTACACTTAACCCAGTTAATTGATACCCCGTTATCCAGTAGATTAACTCTGGAGGGTGTAAGTGTTTTGTTCACCGGCTTAATAGTTCGAGGGTTTGGAATTAGCGTACCGTTGTTGCAGATATAGCCTATCTTCTAGTCCAATATTAAGTGCCCTTGTTTATTTCGTAGTGCTGGTCGTAACACTGGCTTGCTGCAGTGTTGCCAAAGTTAAGCGAATATCCGCAAAATGAGGGAGCAATAGATTAAAGAGGGAACGTATTTAAGAGTTAATTAATGTTGGTAAAAACACTTGTAAATTATTTAATATAAATTATATATATATAAACAAGATGAAAATATTAAGTATACGTATACACTATAAAACATATTCATATAATGATGCAAGCTGTATACCTTCAAGCAACACAACAACATTAACCCTTATTTAGCGGCGAGCAACATAAGTCGAGTTAAATAAAGCTGGACTATGTGGCGGCGCTCGACATAACTCGAGTGGCAATTTCAGCACGTAATGTGGCTGAGAGAGAGAGACAAGTGGTGGCAGGAGACTAGCGAGCGTATGACTGCTCCAGACCACCGCGGCGAACCTACTGACACAAATCTCAGCTCCCTCCTCCCTCTCTCACTCGCTACATACTCAATTATGTACTGAAAGTACCGAATTACCTGCTTTTTGCACTCGCGTTGCACGGTTATTGCAAGAAAACTATCCATCATACAAGGATCGTTATGGTGTCATTCGAAATCTCTGTTTATGCCCTTTCAGGGATAGGTACTTGTTTTACGTTCTGGGTCTTATTTAGGCATGAAAATGATCACGTAAACAGCCCTATTTTGGCTAAAAACACCCCGCTGTGCGGTACACATAAATAAACCGCATAGGCCGCTCGTAAGGTGTTAAAATGTCATTTTGAATATATATTATTTTGTTACATGTTATGTAGATGTTAATTTGTAAAGTAGCACTAAAACTGAACATTTATACTTATGACATCTAGGGATATTTTGTCCCACCATTGACGTTGGCAACTTCCGAATCTCACATCAACAATGGCGGGTGTTGGAGGAGGTCTGCTTGTGCACCTCATAATGACGATAATTACACGATGACTGGCCTTTACAGTAGCCTCTACTTATGTCTATTTAAGTATGTCATGTCTGCAGAGTCTCTGGATAACGTTCAATTGATTATTAATAGCGTTATTAATACAAGGTAGGGATTATTACGAATTAATGGGACCAAAGATAGTCAATATAATGTCTTTGTGGGGACCCTCCCCTCCTATTGTCCTTTGTGATCGTGCTGCCATCTCTTGAACGCGAGGATCCCTATTTACAGATTTGTGGCGTCTTCTTTCGCCTCTAGGTCATATGTACTCTATGCTAGAGGTCCTTCCTAAGCTGAATGAAAATGCTAAATAGTGGCCAGAGTATGATGAGAAGGACGTCTCCGGTACTGGGTGTTGGGTCAAGTTTTCGAAGCTGTCCCGAACCTAATCGAATCTTCTCATTAATTAGTTACCTAGTAAATCTGTGTGTGATAACCCGGGTTCGAATCCCGGCGGATCATATATAATTTAATTAATTTCATTGGGGGTGTTTGGTGTTGTGGTGAAATTAATAAAATATAGATTTGCATTTAGGAGCTTCGTTTGGTGGTTCATATCTAAGCCATAACTATGGCTTAGATTGAGAGAGAGTGACGAAGTTGTTGATGATTGTGATTTTCTATAACTGGACTTTCTCCCGTTGTTTACTGAGCGAGAGAGAGAGAGAGAGAGAGAGAGAGAGAGAGAGAGAGAGAGAATAAGAATAAGAATAAAAAGTAGAATCAACACACGCCGTTTTCTCTAATTGGCCATTCTCGCATTCTCTATAGGTAAACAAACTAGAGACCGAGTACCTCAACAGATAGCGCCACCTCTCTCCTTTGTTTGTCCATCACCTCCTAAAGACAGGGTACCAAATCAAGTCTGCTAGATAGTTAGTAAATGTCGACAGTCGTAGAATAACGGCCCAATCTCTACAATATCGCTCCAAAATGGTTCAAATTTACAGAATAGCGCTAGAATGTATGTAGCTAGATGTAAAAATGTGCCTCTAGATCGAAGTAAATACCTCTTAGATCTAGCGGGAAAGTAGCTAAATTGACAACACTGCTCCTAGACCTTTAATCGCCTCGTGTCTCTCGCGTGTGAAGGGTGTGGTGGTGGTGGTGATCTGTGCTGTGTTCATTAATTATATTATTGGACTTAATATCACCTCAAGTGTTTTTAGAGATACTTTATATATACCTGACACTTGTTTGTATACCGCTTGTGTTAATGAAAGTGAAAACCGTATATATTTATTTACACTGACGATTGTTTGAGTGATATGGGTATTCTTTACATGATACATACCTCAACTTAATGACTATAATTAATTAATGACTCTACTATAAATCGCTACCGTACGAACACTTACTATTAAAGTATATATGACGTTCAAAGTGAGGAAAATTACGGAAGTGTGCGCAAACTACCGATCCTCATGGCATGACTGAAGGGCGAACAAGGCTACAGACACCAGCTGATTGGAGGGTAGGTATTATATATATATATATATATATATATATATATATATATATATATATATATATTTATATTTCTATATATATCCATATCTATCTATATATATATATATATATATGTATATATATCCATATCTATCCATAAATATATATATATATATATCCATATCTCCCCTCCCTCCCTCTTTCTCTCCTCCCCCTCCCTCCCTCTTTCTCTCCTCCCCCCTCCCTCCCTCTTTCTCTCCTCTCCCTTCCGTCTCTCTCTACCATCAACTGAAATAAAACCTAATATAGTAGGGGCCGCAAGATCTGTGCAGTCTGTGTATCTATGTAACTCTCATTCCAAGGTTAACTCAGATTGCAGAGAAAGTTGAGATTACCCCAAAAGTTGCCTCCACTCGGTACTTAGCCCCCCAGATTACTAAACAATTAACAACATTCTCGGTAAACTTGGTTAATTTTGTCCCTTCTCCTTCCCTCCCTCCTTCCTTCCGACCTCCCTCCTTCCCTCTGAGCTCCCTCCCTCCCTCCAAGCTCTCCTCATCCCTCCCACCATATCTCCCACCATATGGTGGTTGTGGTAGAGCAGTGGTAGAGATTGTGGTGGTGGAGCAGTGGTGGAGACTGTGGTGGTGGAGCAATGATGGAGATTGTGGTGTTGGAGATGGTGGTAGTGTTCGACCAGGTGTGATTGACACCTACCGAAAGGGTTCATTTTCTGACCTGACCCACGATCAGAAAAGGGACCCGACCCTATCGGTGTGTCAATACCAACTGATGAAACACCACCACAATCTCCACCATTGCTCCACCACCACTGCTCCACCACCGCAATCTGCACCACTGCTCTACCACAACCACCACCACTACCGCTCTACCACTCCTCTACCACCACCACCACCACCACCACCGCTCCACCAACACCACCACCTCCACCACTGCTGCTCCACCACTACCACCACCATCACCACAACCACCACCACCACCACCACCACGACCATCACCACCACCACCGCTCCACCACTCCTCCACCACCACCACCACCACCTCAACCGCTCCACTACTCCTCCACCACTGCTGCTCCACCACTACCACTACCACCACCACCACCACCACCACGGCCACCACAACCACCACCACCACGACCACCACAACCACCACCACCATCACCACCACCACCACCACCACCTCCACCTCCTCCTACTCGTGGCGACAGAAATTTTGACTGTACTTACTCGGACACTGCTGAGATTCCCTCATGGCCACCCAAGCCGTATATGTAGAGTGCTTTTGCCAATAAATAACCTACCTCCCAAGCACTTTCCACCAGTAAATTATCGAGCAAAAATGCACAGGTGGGAGGGAGCATGGCGACATATGCTCCACCAGTTATGAAAGTTTTTTCACTAACAAACACTAATACAGGTAAGATACACTACTTGAACTGATAAATGGCAATATAATTCACTCAATATTATATGAAAGTGATCCACAAACAAGCGAAACATATAGGCAAAAACCATGGCCCCTCATGGAGCCCACCACCTTGCTCACGTACACCAGAGACTAGCGTAACGCATCACTAACATGGTTATAATACCCTAAACAAGACTAACACAAGAATCCATCGATAACCCAACGATATAGCACTTCGTTTGGGTTATATTAGGGCGGTAATACCAGCCAGGCTGGGCAAAATGGAGGCCCCTTGGTTTAACCCTTGGAATCCGGAGGCCTCATATGAGGCAAAATGCGCGGCTAAAAAGTCGCGATATAATCATCAGAACTCGGCAACCACGCAACGTAGTGATGTCATCTCAACGGCAGTCTACAGACAAGAAAACGTTCTACAATTTGCAAAAAAAAATGACTGCTCTAGGTGGTCTCAATCAGTAGCTACTGAATTATGAAGTTTGAAAATACCAAACTTCATATGAGGCCCCCCCGGATCCCAAGGGTTAAAGGGCCGCACACACCCACCTAGTAGGCTGGCTGCTGGGAAGAGACTGACTTTTTCTACCCCCGCGGGGCGCTCACAGGGATGCCAGGGGGTTGCTAGATATTTCCACATGTAGATCTAACTTATGGGACTTACCAGCCAAAAGACCGGCTCAATGGCATCATAAACTTATTTTCTGGCAATATAATAAGTCCATATGACGCGGTAGCGTCATATGAGTTTTCGGTTCACTCTGCCATATGACGCGGTAGCGTCATGAAGGAGTTAAGGAGTCTGAAGGAGTTAATACAGTGGGTGTATAACATTTATAAAATGAACCCTCACTCCTTTCCTTTCATCAAATAGATAATTTAATAAACAGATCTATATATACTGTACATAAAACAAAACTGGATTTGCAATTAGTAGTTACATACACCACAGTGTATATATATGTACTGTAGACGCGGTAATAATGTATAAGAAAAACATAAAAATAAAAGAATGAGTACTGGTACCGTTAATATACACCATATATTAATAATGACAATATTGTAACATTAATGCATACATAGCTTGTACAGTACATACTGTATATATATATATATAAAAAGCATGTACTACCCTACCCAATATACTGTACTAGCAAATCAATACTCATAAGTATAAATGACAGTCATGTTTAAAATGTAAATATGCATATGATAAATTGCTATCACATAGGCCAACAGGTTTATTTTATTTTTATTTATTTTTTTAATATATATACCCGGTATATATATATATATAATTAAAATATTATATAAAATATTATATATATACAGTATATATATATATACCCGGTATATATATATATATATAATTAACATATTATATAAAATATTATATATATATATATATTGTGACGCACTCCAGTGCTTTGCAACGCAACCTGATTGTACTCCTTGGTACTCGACTGTACCGCCCGTGATCTGGCTACCGTCAGCCGCAATGTATATTGAGTGTGACAACTTATAACTATGTTCTATGTATCTCTGCAAAGGTCTCGTCATGTGCTAACCATGTTTTAAGCCATGTCGAGACCTTCCATTTAATATGTAGTATCAATAGAGAAGTTGATAGATAAGACAATGGGAGTTCAGAGAGAGAGAGTGAGTTAGGCTTCAGAGCAAGAGGGTAGCAACGCGCCACGCTGCCGGCCGGGTGGGTTGCCAGACGTATGGACTGGTTGGCAGCCCTGCGCTTATAGCTAGGCGCGACAGGGTTGGTAGTCCATTGTTGCCTGCCTACGCTGCCTGGGCTGGGCCCATGTTGTCGTACAGCATACTGCCTGGAGGCTGGCTGCGTGTTCCATGACCAGGTTGCCTAGAACCTTTGAGATTCTAACATCCCTTGCCCTCTCTCCCAACTTCTCACTGTTGCACTCTTTCTCTCTGATGACATTTCTCTCATTTCAT
Source organism: Paralithodes platypus (assembly GCA_032716605.1). Taxonomy (NCBI): domain Eukaryota; kingdom Metazoa; phylum Arthropoda; class Malacostraca; order Decapoda; family Lithodidae; genus Paralithodes; species Paralithodes platypus. The sequence goes on from CM064551.1 coordinate 3,759,968, forward strand.
TCTTCTCTCTATTTAAATGCATAACCTTCCCTTGAGGTCCTAAAGGAGTTTCAGCACTCACCTCTCGTATTACTCTTAGGACAAGCATATATTTACATGTATTAGATTTAAGGGGTTAATGTGAACAGCGATCTTCTTGATGAGGATAGTTGGTGAACGTTCTACATGTTCACGAGTTATATGCCCCGCTCATCATCCCATTTGTGACTAGACTGGTGCCATGTGTAAGAGCCCGACCATGCCCAGGAGTTGTCTGTAGAGGGAAGAGGACTTAGCCTTGATTTGCATACCGAGCCAGGAGCGAGTGTAGTACCCGAGACTACAGCTCGCTCGTAGTGACGGTATAGTAGAGTAACGTAATTTATCTGTCCTTGTGTTCTCTACAGTCTTCTCCTGGGTTCTCGCTTTCGGTGCTGGGACTCGTTGTTCCTGTGACTTGGCCTGCTAGCTAGAACACATGGGGATGATGAGTGGGATATGTCTTTATTTTACTATGCATTGCAGCTCTCTTTAAGTATATGTATGTAACCCTTTACAATACACATTACTCACACACAAGACAACACTATTAATACTTTCATGTATCAATTAACTGCACTGTCGTTTTGCTGCTGTGTCCGGAGTTCTGTTGCGTAGGGCGCATACGGACTCGGAGGGGAGACAGAGTGAGAGAAGCGAAGTAGCCTATGCGGTAGTAGGCTACCGGCGCAGTTCTGTTGCCTGCAACCTTTTAGTTATTCCAAGTATAGATTCATTATTATAATAAGTGACTACTATTTATGTTCCTCCCATGTGTATTATTAGGTATCTACTGGATCATGAACATCTTGTATGCTACATGCTAGTGCATGTTAGTAGGGGACAGTTATTGTAGTGCACGCGCTTTCAAGTAGGCGTGTACATTTGTCATTTAGCATTTCACTGTCATACCTTTAGCCTGCTTCTATTCTACATTATTAGAGGCTTAATATTAACGTAGTTTCTTGAGTATTGCATTTCTTTAGTAATAACGTAACCTATAAATGTCTGAGGGAGTTTAGCCTCATAGCCTACCCCTGTTGTACACTTTCGCCGAGTTAAGGTACCTCGTTACCGTAGACGATAACTCTGTAGGGCGTTGGTGCTTTTGTTGTCTGGAGCATATAGTATTTGGGACTGGAATCGAGCGTGTCGTTGTCACTTAAGCCATTTCTGTCCTACGATCAAGAATCCCGAATATGTATTGCCGATCCAGCCGTAACAAAATGGCGACCTTGCACAAGATTCAGTAGTATCCTATCACATGTTTTTTGGAGAACTATTCTATGCTACCTAGTAGAGCTGGCTAGAATTTTCTTGCATATTGGAGGAATTTTTATTGTGACATTATTGTATTGGTTGACTTGCAGATTGTTTCGTTAGGTGTCTAGAGTAGAGTCATTCAAGCATCTTTAACATTTTGTGAGTCGAGACTGCAATTAGTAATAAGCACTTTTTTTTTTTTATGAACAGCAATTGTATAACCAGCACTATGTCTAATGACTCATCATTTACGGGGGAGGATAACACGGTACAGCCTAGTGACCAGCAAGTACAGCAGATATTTAGGGAGGGGAGTGTTATAAGTGGAGAGAGGGATGCCCGGGCATTTTTGCAGACACCTTTGACCGAACAGCGCCTGCAGGCTATTGATTGTTACGGTCTTCGCTGTTTAGCCACGGTTTTGGGGCGGGACTGTCCTGACAGTTGGCCCAAGAAGAATTTGGTGGCATGTTTGTTGGGTGATGGCGATGGGGCGGTGGGTGGAGTGGGGTCTTGGGGGGTTCCCTCCAAGCCTCCATTCCACTCTACCCCTGAGCTGGGCCCTCAGCCAGCGAGTCTTAGTACGATGCAGCAAGGGTTCTCAATGGCAAGCTGGCTTACCCGTAAACACGTCTCGGTGTGGATCCCCCATTTTGTGCTCTCCCCCCCCCAGGCCTGTCTCCTGAGATGTTATTTCAGCTAGAACTAGCTAAGCTTAAGTTGCAAGAGAGTCAACAGGCTAGTATAGAACGGATTAAGCTGCAGGAGACTCAGATACAACAGGCTAGTATAGAACGGATTAAGCTGCAGGAGACTCAGATACAACAGGCTAGTATAGAACGCATAGAGGTTGCTAGAATCCAAGCCAATCAGGATGCAACCAGGTACCAGGCTGAAATGGATGTCGAGAAGTCTAGAGTAGAGACCACAGGGCTTCATCTCGGTGGTGGGCACCGGGTTACAGACTCACTTTCGCATTTAATTAAGTTAGTACCCGCATTTGATGAGACAGCAGTGACTGAGTTTTTTGCTCGTTTCGAAAAGAAGTGTCGTGAGTATGACTGGCCGGAGGTTAAATGGGCAGCATTAGTTTCATCACGTCTAGTGGGTAAGGGGTTGAAAGCCTACGATGCACTGTCACTGGACGAGAGTGTCGTGTATGGACTGGTGAAGGAGGCTGTGCTCTGGGCCTACGAACTGCAACCCGAAACTTATAGATTGAAGTTCCGTGGCGTGAATAAGAAGAGCGACGTCAGTTTTATGGAGCACGCACGGGACTTAACAGATGCATGTAATAACTGGTTTCGGTCCGAGCACGCAGAGTAGGCTGAGGAAATTAAGCAACTTTTCTATCTGGAACAGTTTTACAAATGTACTGGAACCGATCTAACGCTGAACATTAAGGAAAAATGTCCCAAGACAGTAGAGGAGGCTGCCAAGATGGCAGACCTCAGATTATCATTGATTCGTGGTTGCGGTGCCGCTCAGAGGGCTGAGTTAGGGCAGAAGGGGCGCTATACCCCACCCACCAGAGTTTTCGATAATAACAAATCCTATGACACACATAACCACACTAAAAACATTGCACCTAATAACACCTACAAACACAAGCCTCTCCCGTTTACTAAAGGTCAGGCCCCTTCTTCGCCCGCACAAGGGAAGAAGCCCATTGGGGATGTGAAATGTTACAAATGTCAGAAGCTAGGCCATTATTCACGTGAGTGCCCTAGTAACACTCCCGCTAAGCCGGTGTCATTGGTTCACAGTATCGGTGTGTCTCTGAAGGCTGCAGCAACTGCCCGGGGTAGGTTGTCAGCAGCTGAGGCACACGCGGTAAAGAAGCGTACGGAAGGCTCGACACCTGTCCGGGACGCTTTCTGTAGCCATCGGGGACACGGGTTTGTGAGCTGGGGGAGTGAACTACGGAGGGTTGACTTGCTGAGGGATACGGGGGCTTCGCAAACTTTGTTGAGGAACTTCACAGGGAAACCGATAAATGCGGCCAGAGTTGTTGTGGTGCAGGGTATAAATGCTACGAGGTCATACCCACTTGTGAGGTTGGAGTTGAGAGTGGGAGAGGTGTGCAGGGAGCTGGATGTAGGAATCGTTGAGTGTTTGCCAGTTGAGGGCGTCGACCTTCTTCTCGGCAACAACTTTGCGGTGCCCACTTCCGGGACTCCACCCTTAGTCGTTGCCGAGAGGGCGGCCGACGTGGATGGTGAGAATCGGGAATGGGTTGGGAGGTGCCAACAGGATGAGATGGCCTGTGTGGTAACCCGATCTTGCTCTGCGGCTCCTGCACAGCCTAGCACTCAACCTCGGGGACAGTGGAGGAAGGATCAGGAGAAGGTTGCTAAGGGCAGGAAAAGGGACATTGATTCTGCTGCACTTCTCGGTGATTCGGTACTTGGACCTATAATAAACACGGGAGTTGACTCTGGCCCAGATATGGTGTGTAACAAGGCAGAGTTGGGTAAGACTTCGCGTGAGGCAAGAGCTGTAGCGAGAGCCACTAAGGCAGTAGAGCCTACTAGCCGGGGTAATGTCTTATTACAAAACCATCTTGATGCATTGACGCCCGGGGACATTAGTGAGCAGCAGCTGCAAGACGCTAGCCTAGCTCGTTATAGCAATGGTGCCATAGAGTTGGAGGAAGATGGGGATGCGAAGCCGGGAGATTTCTTTAGGCTCAACAGGATATTGTACCGCAGATTTTTAGACCCCAAATCGAAGTGGGAGGGCGGTGCGAGGGTAGTAGACCAGGTGGTTGTTCCAAATAAGTATAGAGAGTCCTTATTGTGTCTGGCGCATGATGTGCCGGTGGCGGGTCATTTGGGGGTAACAAAAACATTGGCGGCATTGGGCAGGTTTTTCTGGTGGCCTGGGGTCAAGGCTGATGTCTGTGCATGGGTGGCTGGGTGTGCGACCTGCCAGACAACGGGGAAGCCTAACCAGACAATCCCGAAGGCACCTTTGTTTCTCATACCTGTCACCGGGCCTCCGTTCAGCAAAGTTGTAGTAGATTTGGTTGGCCCTTTCCCGCCTACTAGTAGTGGCAATAAATTCCTGTTGACAATCATGGATGTGGCTACGAGATACCCGGACGCATACCCCATGAGAAACGGCTCGGCAAAGGCAGTTGTTAAAAACTTATTATTGTTCTGTTCCCGTTATGGATTTCCACGTGAGGTGCAGTCAGACCAGGGGAGCAATTTTACATCCAAATTGTTCAAGCAAACCCTTCAGTTGCACGGTATATGTTCTGTAGTGTCGTCAGCCTACCATCCCTAGAGTCAGGGAGTCTTGGAGCGGTGGCACTCGACCCTGAAGAGTATGCTACGCTGTTACTGTGCAGAACATGACACTGATTGGGATTTGGGTCTGCCGTATGTTCTGTTCGCTGCACGTGAAGTCCCAGGAGAGAGCCTGGGGTTCAGTCCAAATCAACTAGTCTTTGGCCATAATGTGAGAGGACCTTTAAGTATGGTGAAAGAGATCTGGGAGGGCGAAGAGAAGCCGGGGTCTGTACTTAAATATGTCCTTGAGAGCCGGGAGAGACTTATAGGTTGCATGGCAGCGGCAGGTAATACCTTGGTTAATGCACAGGCGGTCATGAAGCACCAGTATGACGCCAAGGTGAAGCTTCGGGAGTTTTCGGTGGGTCAGGAGGTAATGTTGCTTTTACCTTTGCCTGGACACCCCCTTTCTGCCAAGTTCATTGGGCCGTATGTGGTGGCTAAGAAACTGTCCGACCTTGATTATCTCGTTGCAACACCTGACCGTAGGAAAAAACATCAGTTATGTCATGTTAACCTCATGAAAGAGTATGTGAGACGCCCCTCAGAGCCTCTCACTGTCCCTGTGCTGGCCTGCAGCGGCCAGGGTGGAGAAGGAGGTGGGGACAGTCATGCTGCTGAGGAGGATAGCTGGGACTGTGTCATTTCCGCGGAACAGTGGGCGGGGAATACTGAACAAGAGGCTAGGCAAGCTGTAAGTCACCTGCCTGAGCACCAGGGTGCTGCTGTCCTAGGCCTGTTCAGGTCATACCCCTCTGTTTTCGCCGAACACCCAGGTCTCACTACTCAGGTAACGCACGACGTGGACGTCGGTGATAATGTGCCCTTCAAGTCAGTGCCCTACCGTGTGCCCCCGGTAAAGTTGCCAGCTTTACGGGAGGAGTTAAAGTACATGGTTGAGAGAGGGATGATCACTGAAGGTTATGTGAAGTGGACATCACCCGTCACGTTGCAGCCAAAACCTGACGGCAAGGTGCGGTTCTGCATAGATTTTCGTAGGCTAAATTGGCTTGACCACTACAACCCTTACCCTTTGCCTCGAGTTGACGACAGCGTGGACAAGATAGGGAATGCAAAGTACCTTACTAAAATTGATCTTGTAAAAGGCTACTGGCAAGTACCCCTGTCGGACCGAGCTAAGCAAGTTTGTGGTTTTGTGGTAGATGGCAAGACCTACCAATGCAACGTAATGCCTTATGGGCTTAAGAACGCACCTGCCACGTTTCAGAACCTGATGAACGATATTTGTGACGAAATCCCTAACTGCACGGTCTACCTTGATGACGTGATAGTGTATGATGACGATTTTGAAAATCACCTAAGGCACTTAGAGACCCTGTTTGGGAAGTTGCACGATGCTGGGCTGGTGGTGAACCTGAGGAAGTGCGAGTTTGTAAAGGCTACTGTGCAGTATCTTGGCTTTGTGGTCGGGTTAGGCCGGGTGTGCCCCCCCCTGAGCAAGATACAGGCTATCAATATGTTTCCCAGGCCCACCACTAAGTGCCAGGTCAGGCGGTTCCTAGGTATGATAGGCTATTATAGGCGCTTCATCCGGGGATACTCTACTGTCTTAGCACCGTTAACTGATCTACTGTCGAAGTCAGTGAAGTTCTGTTGGGCTGCGGAGTGTCAGAGGGCTTTCGACCTAGTCAAGCACCTGCTGTGTACACATCCGATTTTGAGGGCCCCAGACTTCTCCAGGAGTTTTCAGCTGGCGACTGATGCCAGCGGTGTGGGTGCCGGGGCAGTGTTACTGCAGACTGATTCTGAGGGCTTGGAACACCCAGTGAGCTTCTTTTCTCGCAAGTTTAATTCGGCACAAAGGAATTACTCGACTATAGAGAAGGAGCTTCTGGCTATCGTTTTGTCGCTCAAACATTTCGAAGTTTATGTTCCAGCCTACGGCCCGGTAGTGACGATTTATACGGACCATCATCCCTTGAAATTCCTAAATCAGTTTCACAATCGGAATATGCGGTTGACCAGGTGGTCCCTAATGCTCCAAGAGTATAATCTCAACATTCAGCATATTGCCGGGAGTGAGAACGTGATAGCAGATTGTCTATCAAGGGTTGATGATCCAAGATAGTCGTGCACGGTGTGTGGGTTGAGCAGGAGTAAAATTAGGCTATCATAACGCCGTCCAAAAAGATTATAAAACAATAAAATAAACGAGAAAACTCTTTCTTTTTGTTTAGTTTTGTAAGTCTTTATTGTTGTAGCATGATGCATGCGATATTGTGTTTTATGTATAATTCACACTTCAGTTGTTGTGCACCTTTTGCAATTAGTGGCAGCTAAGGGTAGCAGGTCGGTTGGTTGCCTGTCAGATTTTGATAATGCTTCTAAGGTCGATTATCTAAAATCTTGGGGGGGCTGTGAAGCACTCCAGTGCTTTGCAACGCAACCTGATTGTACTCCTTGGTACTCGACTGTACCGCCCGTGATCTGGCTACCGTCAGCCGCAATGTATATTGAGTGTGACAACTTATAACTATGTTCTATGTATCTCTGCAAAGGTCTCGTCATGTGCTAACCAGTGGTGGGTTTTGTTTTAAGCCATGTCGAGACCTTCCATTTAATATGTAGTATCAATAGAGAAGTTGATAGATAAGACAATGGGAGTTCAGAGAGAGAGAGTGAGTTAGGCTTCAGAGCAAGAGGGTAGCAACGCGCCACGCTGCCGGCCGGGTGGGTTGCCAGACGTATGGACTGGTTGGCAGCCCTGCGCTTATAGCTAGGCGCGACAGGGTTGGTAGTCCATTGTTGCCTACCTACGCTGCCTGGGCTGGGCCCATGTTGTCGTACAGCATACTGCCTGGAGGCTGGCTGCGTGTTCCATGACCAGGTTGCCTAGAACCTTTGAGATTCTAACATCCCTTGCCCTCTCTCCCAACTTCTCACTGTTGCACTCTTTCTCTCTGACGACATTACTCTCATTTCATTCTTCTCTCTATTTAAATGCATAACCTTCCCTTGAGGTCCTAAAGGAGTTTCAGCACTCACCTCTCGTATTACTCTTAGGACAAGCATATATTTACATGTATTAGATTTAAGGGGTTAATGTGAACAGCGATCTTCTTGATGAGGATAGTTGGTGAACGTTCTACATGTTCACGAGTTATATGCCCCGCTCATCATCCCATTTGTGATTAGACTGGTGCCATGTGTAAGAGCCCGACCATGCCCAGGAGTTGTCTGTAGAGGGATGAGGACTTAGCCTTGATTTGCATACCGAGCCAGGAGCGAGTGTAGTACCCGAGACTACAGCTCGCTCGTAGTGCCGGTATAGTAGAGCAACGTAATTTATCTGTCCTTGTGTTCTCTACAGTCTTCTCCTGGGTTCTCGCTTTCGGTGCTGGGACTCGTTGTTCCTGTGACTTGGCCTGCTAGCTAGAACAAATGGGGATGATGAGTGGGATATGTCTTTATTTTACTATGCATTGCAGCTCTCTTTAAGTATATGTATGTAACCCTTTACAATACACATTACTCACACACAAGACAACACTATTAATACTTTCATGTATCAATTAACTGCACTGTCGTTTTGCTGCTGTGTCCGGAGTTCTATTGCGTAGGGCGCATACGGACTCGGAGGGGAGACAGAGTGAGAGAAGCGAAGTAGCCTATGCGGTAGTAGGCTACCGGCGCAGTACTGTTGCCTGCAACCTTTTAGTTATTCCAAGTATAGATTCATTATTATAATAAGTGACTACTATTTATGTTCCTCCCATGTGTATTATTAGGTATCTACTGGATCATGAACATCTTGTATGCTACATGCTAGTGCATGTTAGTAGGGGACAGTTATTGTAGTGCACACGCTTTCAAGTAGGCGTGTACATTTGTCATTTAGCATTTCACTGTCATACCTTTAGCCTGCTTCTATTCTACATTATTAGAGGCTTAATATTAACGTAGTTTCTTGAGTATTGCATTTCTTTAGTAATAACGTAACCTATAAATGTCTGAGGGAGTTTAGCCTCATAGCCTACCCCTGTTGTACACTTTCGCCGAGTTAAGGTACCTCGTTACCGTAGACGATAACTCTGTAGGGCGTTGGTGCTTTTGTTGTCTGGAGCATATAGTATTTGGGAATGGAATCGAGCGTGTCGTTGTCACTTAAGCCATTTCTGTCCTACGATCAAGAATCCCGAATATGTATTGCCGATCCAGCCGTAACAATATATATATATATATATATATATATAGATATATATATATATATATATATATATATACCGTATATATATAATATTTTGTTTTTATTTTTTGTTTGTTTTACAAATAGGTACCGGTACTGTATAACAGGCCTAAAGAGAGAACAAAAATGCACAATGACCAGTAGTCTTAAATCCATAGGATACAATCATACTGTATACACAAATTAGACATGAATAGCACTAGTTTCAAAGTCAATTTTTTTTTTTTTTTTTTTTTTTTTTACCATACAGAAATAAATACAAAATCTCCATTAATGTATAAAAAAAAAAAAAAAAATCCTAATTGTGGAAAATGGGGGTGGACTACCCCATTTCCCTTGCAAGTTTGGAGGATTATTCTGCCTCGTATAGCAAACTTGCATTTCCTTCAGTAGATACTGTACTGTACACTTACAATCTATATTCCCATTCCTTTCTAGCACTCCTCAAAATATCTATGTGGTGTTCTCACTTTTCTTCCATACTTCCTTTCTTGCACTGGGGATGACGTACGATTTTGAGTTGTATTTCTCTCTAGTATTTCACTGTCATTTTCTAAGTTTTCTTTGTTAATTTCCATATGAGGTATACCAGTAGCAGGCTGGGTTGAGTCAGGTACAAGGGGTTGTCCCACAGGATCCATGGCACGGGGAACTGGATATTGACGAGTTAACTTCCCGGTCATTCTCCTATTACGCCGTACCGTGCTTTGAGGGGTTTGAATGAGTAGTGATCTTGGAGTTTCATGGTGTTTTATTACAGTTCCTTCTGTCCTCAAGTTCGGAATCCACACTCGATCTCCAACAGAAAATTGTTCTCCACTTGTAGCTTTGTGACGATGGTTATAGTGGTTTGACATTTTCTCTCGATATTCCTTTTCTTTCTTCCTTACAATTCTGTTGTTGTTGTCGTTCCCTATGCTGTCTGGCAGAACAGCCCTGAGTCCCTAAGGAAGACCATGCCCACAGGGTTCTCAAGGAGTGTAGATTATTTTGTTGGCGTAAGTGATTGTGTAGAATGCAGTCTTCTATGATGTGTCTAATAGTATGGGGTGCTGTGTTGCATCCTGGGCAGGTGTCGACGACGTCCAGTCTCTTATGACAGCTCAGAAGAGCTGGATGGTGCCCAAGTCTCAGCCTGGCCAGGTGGACTTTGTCCTCGTGAGGAAGGGAGGATTCAGAAGGATGGATTTCGGGATGTCGTGCCTGCAGCAGCAGCTGCGTGTTATCTTTGAGTAATGGATGGAACGGTGAGATATATGAGTATGGATGTACTTCTGGAAGCTGGTTTGGGGTGGGCAGGGAGGGAGAGATGACAGTATTTGTGTGTGATATGATACTGATATTGTGTGCTGGGTGTTGTTTTAATATTCCTTGGTGTCTGTGGGTGTGCTGCCATGTAGTGTAGTGGAGGATGTTGATGTTGTATGGTTGTAGGCCAAAGTATAATAGAAAGTCCCAGGAGGCGTTTGGCTACATCCGCCTTTTATTTTTGTTCTGTCTCAACTCCTGTCCGTTTACAGTGTTGCCAAATCATTCAATCTTGTTACCAACTTCTACATTAATCATAACAATACAACAATACCACAAGAGAGAGAGCGAGAGAAATGTGGGTGGGTGGGGGGTGGATGGGGTGGGGGGGAGGGAGAGATTAAACATTTGTAAACTGTATGGGAGGTGCTCCAGACAAAAATTCTACAGGAGTGTTGTTTTATTTTTTATTTTTGTTGGTTTTCAGATTATAAGACGCTCGGCCCAATAGTTTGGCGAATTTAAGACCTTTCGCCCCGTTTCTTTGGTAATATTAAGACTTTTTGTGTCATTTAGGTGTCGATTTTTTCCTGGCGAGTGATAGCGAGCCTGTAATTTAGGAGAAACCAGCCTTCGGCCGGAATTTTTTTCTATCGAGAAATGTAAAAACTAATCCTAGAGGGTCTTGGGTTTGGGGGGGGGGGGTGTTAAGCTTGATGTAGGTCTAGGGAGGAAACTAATAAACTAATAAAAATAAACATACATTATCAAATAGGAACGAACCATTATTTATTTATTATTATATTTATTTAACCCCATTAAAGGAATATTTCCAATATTTCGGAGTGTCAGAATTTGGCCGTACCACTTGTACCCCCTCTGAGTGCAGGCGCCTGTACCGTTATAAGTGCCTGACAAACCTTATAACCTGGCAGTGTTGCCAATTTAGATACTTTCCGCTAGATATAAAGGAAATTATGTCGATCTAGATTCTAGAGGCAAATTTTGACATCTAGCGGCATGAATTCTAGCGATATTCTTGCGATTTGAGCCATTGAATTGTTTTCTGGACCCCTTTCTCCCTCATGTTTATCCCCAGTATTTTCTATATTTTAAGACGTTCGCACCATTACCGGTACTTATGCAATTTTAAGAAATTGCGCCCCATTTCTGTCAATTTAAAGACCTTTCGTGCCATTTAGGTGTCAATTTTTTCCTGGCAAGCGATAGCGAGCCTGTAATTTAAGAGGAAACGGCCTTTAGCTGGGAGATTTTTCTACCGCAAAAAAGAAGCACACATTTATCTTGGAAGGGGGTCTAGGGGGTGTAATTTTAAGCTTGATGGAGGTCTAGGGAACAAACTATGCACCTCCTCTTAAAATGTGAGTTTTGGATGTTACTTGGAAACTGTGTTGGTGGTGTAATGGTTTAGATGCTTATCTTCTGGGTGTGGTGTCCCGAGTTTGAATCCCGGGAGGACCATATGCTTTCATTAGTTTATTCAAGTTCATTGGGGTTTGTAATTGATGATTAATGTTAAGAACGGTGTGTTACTTAACCCTTTCAAGCTCCAATACGTATTTCTGTTCTGTTTTCTGGCTACTATTAGACGATTTTATTCAGATTAGTAACGGTATACGGAAGTCAGAGGGTTGATTGAGATAGTATTTACCCTTATAATACCCACAGATCATTCCTAAGCTGCATAAAATCGTCTAATGATAGCCAAAATAAACCACAAAACGCGTCAGAGCTTCAAGGGGTTAATACTATGACTATTATATGAGTGAGTCACCTGCCTGCTATGACTGCTAAACTATTGACACAAGCTACTGCCAAGGGATTGTAGTTTTAGGGGAGAGGGCTAATTTTTCTGGTCCCCCTTCTCCCTCATGCTTAGCCCCATTAGTTTTGTGATTTTAAGATGTTTTCGCCATTAGTTTGTCGATTTTAAGACATTTCGTTCCATTTCTTTGTCAATATTAACATCTTTCGTGCTATTTAGGTGTCTATATTGTTTCCTGGCGAACGATAGTGAGCCGGTAATTTTGGAAGAACCGGCCTTCGGGAGGGACATTTTTCTACCGAAAACAGCACAAATTAATCTAGAAGGGGGATCTATTGGATTTGTTTTTTAAATGTTTTATGGAGGCCTAGGGAGGAAACTTAAATTAAAACAAATATATGAAATATTCTAACAAAAATAAACCCATCTCCCTTTAAATAATAGCATATTATTATCCATCTTAGTAAGGACCTGTGAGCTGATAATATAATGTATTGACTCCCAACACCAAACACCTCCCAATGAAATTAATGCAAGTATGTGAACCTACCGGGATTCGAACCTGGGTTACCACATACAGATCTTAAACAGTCAAACCATTACACCATCAAGACAATTAATAATAAAGACACAAGGTAATGGCTCGGGTTACGTTTGTTACCCTGCATTAATCCATTCAGTACCAGTGCCATCCTTATATCTTTATTCAGGCCACTATTATACGATTAGCTTCAGTTTAAAAAGGGCCTCCAACATATAACAGGCTTTAAGCTATCTCACTTAACCCTTTTTACTACCACAGATCCTTCTTAAACTGTATATAATCGTCTAAATGTAACTAGCATATAATACACAAGATATCATCGGTAGAGAAGGGGTTAAACGACTGAAGGATCTACTATGTGTATCATTGTTGTTATGATAGAACATAATCTTCATAGCGTAAGCAACCTTATTGGGAAATAATAACTTCGGTATGAAAAGAGTTAACCTAAATACCATTTCAAAGTAAAAAGAATGCAATAAACACATTTGAAGATGGGTTGTCCAAAGCCTGAAACGTTAGAGAATAAAGAATCAAAGCTCTTTCCTGTGTTTTCCTCCACCCAATCCATTTACCTGTCCGTATGAATCAACCACATAAGAACAAATAAGATAAATCAAATAATTCCACCAATGGACTAAGCAGTGAAAATGCATCCTTAATTATTGAAAGAGTTGTATTGGACACGCGGAAACCGCTACATCTTTTTATAAACATTATCTCTGTGCTCGGGACTGAGCACCCAAGAGAGTTCGTGCTCTAGCATAGCTATGCGGCGAGAGAATCGCTCCCTATCACGAGCAAACTCCTGCCATGGACCTTTTCTGGCTGCCCAGTGTTCAAACTGCCAGGTTTCCATTGTACGAACCTCTACACGACCAAACCGGACCTTCGTTTCCTGCTTACCGACCACATCCTTTTCAACTTCCTCTTCCCATTTTGCATTCACTTCCAACAGATAATCGTCATCTGATATGTCCGATTCACTGTCGTCCCAAATATCTTCCCCATCATCACTTACACCGCTATCACCCTCCGAACTGTTACTTTCACCAGCATCACCACTGCAGCTTTCACTCTCACCAAGAACCTCTTCTGGTTCAACAGGTAGTTCACCAAGAACCTCTTCTGGTTCAACAGGTAGTTCACCAGGAACCCCCTCTGGTTCAACAGGAAGGTCACCAGGCACCACCTCTGGTTCAACAGGTAGTTCACCAGGCACCACCTCTGGTTCAACAGGAAGTTCACCAGGAACCTCCACAATAGTATTAACAGATGTATTTATCAGTAAGGTATAATTAACAAAAGATCCCTGGGACTGATCGACCGTTATGTCAACTATATACTTTTGTAGCGTTTTGCGGCCCCTTTTTAATTTAAATTGAATTTTAGAGAAGCCCTTTGAAAGTGTCAAAGGTACCCCTTGGTCCAACTGATACTCAAGTTGGCCATCCCTCGCCACCCAATGGGATTCATTTAAATCTATTTTTCGATCGGTTTTAAATATGTTAAAAATATACCATTGTTTAGTTTTATATTGAAACTTTATTTTTAGCGTTCGTGGTAACTTGACCACCTTTGAGGAAGCATGTGGGACATACCTGACGGTGTGAAGGATTACACTCGAAGGGATAATGGAAGACATTTCTAACAACGATCCAATTTAATACATAATTGAAGAATATAATATTACAATTAACAGTAATAAGGTTCAAGTTAATTGTTTATGAAACAATTAGGCTTACTTATACTGTAAAGATAAGAAAATTATCGTATAACTCAGGTGGTTGAAGGAAGTATTAACGTAATGTATTTCACGTCCAATCTAAGTGAATCTCTGAGTCACAATTATCAACTTTTAGGAGCTGAACCAAAATGTACACATTACGACAGATAATTGTTTTCTTAATCTTAGCACATTTGTGTTAATTTTGTATTGATATTTTATCTATATTTGATTATCGTTACGTTGATTATGTCAAAGTATTCATTAAAACAATAAGTAAATATGTAACCTACGAAGGTATACTAAAAATATATAATAGTTATTGCTCGTGTTTAGTTTTCTTTAAAGTAACCTCACTAGAGAAAACTAAATTTTTAAGGGTAACTAAACAATAAATATATACATAAATACATAGCCCAAAAAATTGCCACTAACCCCTTAAGTGTATATAAATGCACTGCAACCATATGCTAGCTGGTTATTCTGCTAAATATCCACAGCTACGGCTCCAACTTCCTTAGAGCATGAAACTCGCATTGGGTCAAAGGATTATTTACTTAATATAGTTTTGGATTGTAGCTGTTTTTTTGTTTTAATATCTTTTTTCCCCATTCTCTCGTTCTTCCCTTCTCCATGCGTCCTCCCTTTATCACGTATTTGCTTCCTCCCCTTCCTTCACCCTCTCTCTCTCTCTACCTCCAACCTTTATTCGCTATGTACGCCCTGTGTCCTATCTCATTTATCACTCATTCTCTTTTCTGTTCTCTGCTTTGATTTTCTCTACTCTATGACTTTTTGTTATATCCTTTGCCTGTCTCTCTTTAGCAAGTATATATACATATATATATAAATATATATATATATACATATATAATTATCTGTATATATATATATATATAATTATATATATATATATATATATATATATATATATATATATATATATATATATATATATATATATATATATATATAAGAACATAAGATCGCGGGAAACTGCATAAGGCCATGCGGTCCACACGAGGCAGCTCCCATTCACACCCAGCCCATATCATCCATATGGGAATCCAACTTACGCTTATAGCTTTCAACTGTTCCTGAGCTAATCACTGCTCTGGGTAGTCCATTTCACATGTTAATAACTTTATTCCCAAACCAGTGCTTTCCTATATCTTTCCTAAATCTAAACTTATCTAACTTGAAACCATTTTAGCGGGTTATGTTGCCGTTCTTTAGCTTTAATACCTCATCTATATCGCCCTTTTTTATATCTTTTATCTATTTAAATACCTCTATCATGTCTCCCCTACATCTTCGTCTTTCTAGTGAGTGCAAGCCTAAGGCTTTCAACCTCTCCTCATACGATAAGTTTCTAATATTATGTATAATTTTCGTCATCCTTCTTTGGACTGCCTCTAAAGCGTCGATATCCATTCTGTAATAAGGGCACCAAAATTGGACAGCATAGTCTAAATGGGGTCTTACTAGTGCTAAGTATAGTTTTAAGAAAACTTCAGCAGTCCTGTTGCTAACACTCCTAGATATGAAACCTAGAACTCTATTTGCCCTAACACTTATACATTGTGTTCTAGGTTGCAGATCATTACTAACGAGCACCCCCAGATCCTTCTCACACTTATCCAATTCTACATTGTCTAGTTTGTATCTCGCTTCTAAATTACGATTTCCAATCCTTAATAACTTACATTTGTCTACATTGAAACTCATCTGCCAATTTATGGACCACTCATGCAAATGATCGAGATCCTTTTGAAGACATTTCCTTTCTCTAGCTAGCTGACTCTATTATCCTACCCATTTTAGTATCATCAGCAAATTTACTGATCCTACTCTTTATGCCTGAGTCAAAATCATTTATGTAGATAATGAACAGAAGGGGTCCCAAAGCCGACCCTTGGGGGACCCCACTTTTAACTAATCCCCAGTCCGATTTTACACCATTTATACAAACTCTCTGTTTCCTACCAATCAGCCATGACCTAATCCACTTGAGTAGTATCCCCCCAATACCATGTCCTTCTATCTTCCTTAATAGCTTTTCATGTGAAACTCTATTAAAGGCCTTACTGAAGTCTAAGTAAACAGTATATAATATAATGATTAATATTCCCGATTCTGAAAAGATTGAATGAGTTTTGTCACACTACTCCTCCTAAACGGCTGCCTCCACGACATTGAGCACTAAGACCAAAGTTGTTCACAGAGCCAAAATGAACAAACTGAACCTGACAGATTTCCGCTACCGACTGAGGTGGCTCTTGCACTGCGAGATTGTCTAAAACATAATGGAGCAGAATCGGTATTTAGCGGATTCATCAGTTTTTTAGACTTTTTGGGTTTGCCCCATTAGTATGGCGATTATAAGACCTTTCGTGCCACTTACGTGTCGTTTTTTCCTGGCGAGCGATCTTGTGAATGGACCTGATAAGCACCTGCGTCTCCTATCAATGACTCAAACACAATGCTAACATCTGTGAACATGCCTATGAGAGTTAAGCAATTATTGTGTCACGAGAAAAACCTGTATGCAGTGTTATATACTGATATTCCTACCGACAATATTTAAGATATACTGTATATATATATATATATATATATATATCTACCGTATATATTAGAAATAAATTATACATGAATAATAATAATAAATAAAATGTCAGTGATAATAGTATATATTATGAATCATAATAAGTAATCTATAAATATCAATGATGATGAATAATATGAATACTAATTATTATTGATATACAAATACTAATTACAGTATATCATAAAAATAAATATGTTAAAAAATGTATAGCTAATAATACCGGACTGAAAGGTCACATGCTGTTATTGTTACTTGTTTATTGAGAGAGAGAGGGGGGGGGGGAGGAGGAATCTGATAAATGATGCACAGAATGAGAAAACCTGCAACAACAATGTGAACGTTAATGGGAGGGAATAAGTGATGATAGGGGAGAGAGAGAGAGTGAGAGTGAGAGAGAGAGTTACAAGGAATAGTTAGTATCTCAGAGACCTTGTGGTCCATTCCGAGGAGATACTCGAAGTGGAAGGAGAGAGACTGTTTAGTGCACTACACTCTTTACAGTGTGCAAAATACTATCTACTCACTTCTTGAACTGCTCTACTGAAGAACTATTTACAAATTCGGAGGGAAGTTTATTCCAGGTAGAACAGTTCTTGTATGTGAATGTTTTTCTCCAAAAATACTAGTGTTGAAACATTTCAATTCTAATTTCCAGACATGGTTACGTGTTGTATTCATATTGAGGCTATATATTTTGCTATAATCCACATTGTCAAAACCATTAAGTATTTAAAAAAAATCAATGAGCTGACCTCGCAGTCTATGTGTCTCAAACGGGAAGAGATCAAGAGCCCTTAACCGATCCTCATAGCTCAATCTTCCAAGCAATGGAATTAGCTTTTTAGCTCTACCTTGTACTCTTTCTAGTCGCTCTATATCTTTCCTGTGTGCTGGAGACCAGAATTGAACAGCATACTCCAGGAGAGGCCGTATCAGAGGTTGTAAAGTGGGAGGACTATTTTCCTTATTTATATACTTAAATTGCCTCTTAATATAGCCCAATAATTTCTGAGCTTTCTTCTCTACTTCAATGCACTGCTTGGAAAACTTTAGGTCACTGCTAATCAGAACACCCAATTTTTTTCCAAGTCAGTCACTTCCAGAGGCATTCTCAATAGTGAATAGCCTAACTTGGGGTTTGCTTGGCCGATATGCATCACCTTGCACTTTTCCAAGTTTAGAAGCATCTGCCATGTCTCCGACCATTCACCCAGTTTGTTGTGGTCCATCCTGAGCTGTTCAACTTCTTTGGGGTCTTCCACATTCATTCCAAACTTTATGTCATCTGCAAATTAAAGGAGATCACACTCAACAGACCAATATCGATGTCATTGACATATATGATAAACAGAAGTGGGCCAAGGACAGATCCCTGTGAAACTCCAGAAGTGACTGGAATCCACTCAGAAAAAACACCATTGATTACCACTCGTTGTCTAACTGTTAGCCAATTCTCTCTCTCTCTCTCTATCTCTCATATAACACTATAGTTTTCATTCTCAGCTCACTATATGGAGGCCGAACAGTAACATTGATCGATTTGGCCAGAGACGAAATTTCATCTAGATCCGTTCAATAGTCTCTGAAAAATCCTGAGAACAAATATACAAACTACCGAGAGGTGATCGGTAGAGCGCCTACCTTCGCCTTCGCTGGCGGAGGTATGCGCTCTACCGATTGTCTCCTAAATGGAATAACTTTTTCCTTGGCGCATATCCTATCTACTCACCAAATTTCGTGAACATCGGTTCATAACTTTGTGAGCCACCTACGTTGGCAGAGATATGCACTCTACCAGTGCAGTGTTTTGGAGGGCAAGCAACCTGTTGTTGCTTGTTTTCCTTTTGTACTCCTTTGTACCGACCACCCCCTAAATTGAATCACTTCTTCCTTGCCACATGACAATCGGTTCATAACTTCTTTATACATCTTGTTAAATGACAAACAAAAAACCTAGGCAAAAGCCTAACCTCCTCCAAGTTCGTTGACAGAGGTAACAAATTGGATAGACAGACCGTCAGGATGATCACATAATCTCTGTAATATGTGCTGGGTGGAGATAATGAAGGGGTGACTATTACTGATGACGAATTTGCAATAGCTCATCTGCCTCGAACTTACGAATTTCGTCTTTGGAGTATAATTGCCTACACTTATTGAACTATGTGGTCAGAAACCAATCTGTAGTCTTTATTAATCTGCAGTACAGTTGCCCAAATAAGTGATTTCGCGGCACCAAGTTTATTTCGTTCCATCATAATTATATTGGTATCAGCACTGTCTAAGCATTAATTCATCGTTTCCAGTGAGATATACAAACATGTTCCTATTTTTACACACCCTATTCAACATCTGCCAGACACAGCACACAGCGAGCAAAACGTAATGACAGCTGGGACAGGACTTATTTGGCCAACTGTACAAGCCCAACACTGTAGAACAGTGCTGTAGACCAGTGTTTCATGTACTGTACACATGTATTGTATATGCTATAATCCTGTTCCAAATAGGTAGTCTAGAAATCCTGAACCTTAACCTATATAACTTAAATAGGGCTAGAGCAAATGGGCTGTAAATGTCCACACCTATTCCCTGGCTGACCCTTCCCTAATAGTAGAAGTATTAGCTCGATTACTCTAGTCGTTTGTGAGTTATATAGAGGTTAATGTTCAAGAATTTTGGGCTACCTATTTGGAATAGGGTATAGCACCTGATCAGCATGGACGAGCTGCTTAAACTGGTTAAGGGGAGATGGGTCGTTTTTCTGGTTTCCCCTTCTCTCTCATGTTTAGCCCCATTACTTTTTTAGATTTTAAGATGTTTGCCCCATTAGTTTGTAGATTTTAAGACCTTCCGCTCCATTTCCTTGTCAACTTTAAGACCTTTCGTGCTATTTAGGTGTCGATTTTTTTCCCAGCGAACGATAGTGAGCCTGTAATTTTGGACGAACCCAGCCGAAGTTTTTCTGCCGAAAAATGTATAAATTAATCTAAAAGGGGGATCAAATTGATGTTTATTTTAAGTTTGATGGAGGTCTAGGGAGGAAGCTAGAAAATAATAAATGAAAGAAAAAATCGACCAAAAAGTGAACCATATTAACACTCACAATCATAACCACTCCAACAATACAGTAACATTCAATACTTCACACATTACACACAACAAGGGAAGCCAGCATTTTAACTTTACTCTGGCTACTGTTAGACCACTTTAATAAGCTTGAAGATGGCCTCCAGCAATTAACAGACTTCGAACTATCGCACTTAACCGTTTTTACTACCACAGCTCCTTCTGAGCTGCACAACATCGTTAACATATAGCTCCAATAAAATAGAAAAAGACGTCGCAGGTACAGAAGGGGTTAATATAATATATTTTTATTAATTTCACTCCAACACCAAACACCACCCAATGAAATTAATGAGAGCATGTGATCCACCGGAATTCGAACCTGGGTTACCACACACAAATTTTAAACACTAACCATTACACAATCAAGACATTCACCCGACCTGACCTGATCTGACGTTGTAGCTGAAGGGGTGTACAGTCTACGACAGAACTTGTTGTCATGGCCTGAGGCAATGTGTTAGTTCACTTATCTTTTAATAGATGGCCCTTTAATCGCTTCTAATAAAAGGGTCGATGTTAATATAGAGGTTGGAAGGAGGAGGAGTCAAACGCGTGTGTGTGTGTGTGTGTGTTCTAGAACAGCACGCAGAATAAGTTATTATAACATAACACACAGGCTATATTATGAGATTAGCTCATGCTGGATCACACATAAGTAACACACGTCAGGTGTTGCGTTATTTATGGAATTTAATATACAGACAATCAAGTTTATATCCTTCGCACTTGCCATTCCCCCCTCCTCCCCTTCTCTCTGCTGCATTCCCCTATCTCTCCCCTTCTCTCTTTTTCTCTCCCCCTTCTCTCTCCTAACCGAATATATAATTTTCCTCATCATCGTGTTCAAAGCTGTCCATAAAAATTACTTTGGTGTTTTAATAATACTGTTCTTTTTACCTTTACTGATTCTCAATTATTAACTCGTATTCTATTATTTACCTTATACAATGTGTTATAGAAAATAATTGAATATGCTCCGTTGCAAAACACTCAAAGTTGCCAACCTTGGCGTCCTGGTTAGTGTGAACAATCGTATAAATATATAAGTAGTTGAAACGGAATGTTACAATCCACGCATCACGACAAGTTGGATCACATTGTAATCTAGCTTGGACCAAATTATGACCAAATATATATATATATATATCATAAAGACAAGATAATATCGGCTCAGTTAGAGAAAACATTTTAGATGAGCCGAAATGTGTTTCTTTGTAATAAAAACAAATTTTTGATATTAGAGTAAATATTTTTTTCTTCCATACCACTATTCACAGCACTGTGGTTGACCAATTCATAATCTACCTTAACATGTAATATGACACGCTATGATTATTGCATTATACTTTGCTCAGTGGATTCTTAATTACTAGCTTAATTACTGTGGCTTCCCATTATCAGTAAACTGTTTGGCGCTACCCTTTGTAATGATTTACTATAAAGTAAGTCATCGAATTGAACAATTAACGATAATCCAAGCAATGTGGTTATGTTATTATAAAGTTGATATACATTGTTTAGGCTATTATATTTTTACTTCGAATTGTTTAAATTATCCTCCAAACATAATTAAAAGTATATTATAGCTCTGTGTATGTTACCTTGAATTAAATTTAATATGTATTATTTCACCATCATTATGTTACGGTGAACATTGGAAACAAATACACATTATATAATATATATAAAGGGTTCTTAAATGTAAACATTTACAATTTATATCTATTCAATCAATATGATCTTAGGATGGCCATGGCACGCACTGAAGACAGCAGCATTTCCTCAATAATGCTAATACCTTTTCTAGTTTGCCTGGACCAGTGTGTGTGTGTGTTTGCGTTTTATGTTATCATGTGTGAGTGATTTGTGCCCATTACGTTGTATGTGATGTGCGTTTTATGTTATCGGGTGTGAGTGTGTGTTTTGTATCCTGTGTTAGTGTGGGTGCGGGTGGGTTGGTGCTTGCATGTGATGGACAGAGGAGAGAGGTTGAAGCGCCGTCTCCCCAAACATTACAAATTGTGGAGGCCATAATTATATGTATTATTCAACTTATTCCTTAAGCCAACACAAATAACTTGAATCCTAAGTGTTATTGTTACACTTAATATATATACAAACAAATATACAGTAGACGTGTTCTTCGGGAATCGTAGCTTAAGTAGGAATAGGATTACTAGCGAGGCAGCGAGCAATTGGTGTTGTTCGCTGCTTCGCTAGTTATTCTATTCCTAATCAATATATGTTTGTTATTTTAGTCATCCCTAACATTTATTATGTATATGTAAATTCAAAACAATCGCATAGTATTAATGTGCGAATTTTAGAGGGTATCATTTACGTCCTTGAGAGAGAGAGAGAGAGAGAGAGAGAGAGAGAGAGAGTGAGAGGTGGGAGGGAGGGGAATGGCAAGTGCGAAGGATATAAACTTGATTGTCTGTATATTAAATTCCATAAATAACGCAACACCTGATGTGTGTTACTTATGTGTGATCCAGCATGAGCTAATCTCATAATATAGCCTGTGTGTTATGTTATAATGACTTATTCTGCGTGCTGTTCTAGAACACACACACACACGTTTGACTCCTCCTCCTTCCAACCTCTATATTAACCCCGCCCCCTTTTATTAGAAGCGATTAAAGGGCCATCTATTAAAAGATAATTGAACTAATACATTGCCTCAGGCCATGACAGCAGTTCTGTCGTAGACTGTACATATGTGAGTGCCAGTGTGTTCATGTGAGCGCGCATAAGTGTCTGTGTGCGTGCTAGCAAGTACAAAACAAAAAATTATAATCTTCAAGGACACTACATCCACCTTATTAGAAACAGTTTATTTGGGAAAATAGGGACCAATAGACTCGCCATATTTTTCTCATTATAGTCCGCATGGAGGAATTTCGTTATCGACACTTGAAAAAACCCGATTTCACAGAAAAAATACACCAACAATCTGTCAAAGATGTCAAATAGCGGGGTTGTGGGGGCGGCAGCCCCCACCCATAATACTAGGATAGGTTAGGTAAGGTTGTTAGGTTATGCTAATGTCCTTTCAAAGGGGTATAGGCTAGTACACACTAGGATAGTCTATACCTGGTCAGAGAAGAAGAAGAGTCCTGCTGTAGTCTCCTTGAATGTTACCCCAAAAACAACCAAATAGTTGTGATAACAAATATTAAAGTCTTTCCGTAAATCCGTATCAGGATTCCGTTTTCTCTTAATGTACCGTTTCTCATGTTCTTTTTTTGATCCATTAACATAATCCCTTCTTTGCTCAACAGATGACACCACCAGCAACTTGTGGGATGATGGGGATTCAACTTATCAGGGGAGGGATTAGGTTTTATTTACATATTAAGTCTATAGTTTAAATCCCCTCCTTTTCACATACACATATTTTACAGTAAGCAAGCCACGCATTTCAATCCTAACCTATTAAACCACATATTTAATTAATATTTCACGATAACCAGACAAAAAATAGAATTATAAATACATTACCGGCATCCTAGCTACTGCCCAAACACGTGACCCAAGGAGTAACCCCCCCCCCCACCCCCCCCTAATTCCGAGTTGAACATGGCGGTAGTGACAGTGCGCGTGTGAATGTTTTAAGGCTATGTTTCATGGATTAGCCTGCGTTTGGTCTCCCGGCGTTCGTGATTGGGTGGTTGTTGACGGTGACGTGAAGGTTGGAGGATTCGGGACAAGGATAATAAAGTAGGTGTTGATGGCGATTGATTGATGTTAATTGTCCACTTGCGAGTTTCAGGCTATAAGGAAATTAGAACCGTAAACATCGATATAATACAGAAATGCTATAATAATCTGGGTTTCTGATGGATAAAAAGTATGATAAATTTGGTTTTATACTGTATATGTATTATGACCTTATTTTAGCTGGCAATTCTGCTAAATATCAATGTTTACAGCTCCAACTTCCTTATAGCTTGAAACTCGCAAGTGGTCAATAATGGTGGTGTTTTGGGTTATTTTTGCCGTGGGAATTTTCAGCCTGGTTTGGCTCTGTGTACTCCCTCCTCCCTCCCGCTGTTTCCCTTCCCTCCCTACCCCTCCCCCATACACACATTCCCCCCCCCCCCCCCCCCCCCTACACTTGAGTCTCTTATACCTCCCCCAACCTTACCTCATTCCCCCCTTCCTCTCCATCCCCCATCCCTACCGCTCTTTCCCCCCCCCCCCCCCCCCCCATCCCTACCGCTCTCTCCCCCCCTCCCCCCATCCCTACCGATCTCCCAACCCTCTCCCAATTTTCCATCCCCCCATACCTACCCTTAAGGCCGGTTCACACGGACAGTTTTTGTTTCCAATTCTCTCCCCCGACCTTCAAGGACGGGGAGAGTTGCTGTACAAATTCCCTGCGAAATTCAAAAAGGGTTCACACGAGAGAGTCGAGCCAAAGGTAGGGACTGTGGAAGGAGAATTGCCAAGCAGAAAACGCGTGGACTACAACGCACAAATATGGAGGATGAACAAAGGAGAGCGTTTGGTGTGATTGCGGCGTTTTTTACTATATTAACCCTTCTTTAGCGGCCTATGCGGTTTATTTATATATACCGCCCAGCGGGGTGTTTTTAGCCAAAATAGGGCTGTTTACGTGATCATTTTCATGCCTAAATAAGACCCAGAACGTAAAACAAGTATCTATCCCTGAAAGGGCATAAACAGAGCTTTCGAATGACACCATAACGATCCTTGTATGATGGCTAGTTTTCTTGCAATAACCGTGCAACGCGAGTGCAAAAAGCAGGTAATTAGCCACTTTCCCCATACAATTCAGTATGTAGCGAGTGAGAGAGGGAGGAGGGAGCTGAGATTCGTGTCAGTAGGTTCGCCGCGGTGGTCTGGAGCAGTCATACGCTCGCTAGTCTCCTGCCACCACTTGTCTCTCTCTCTCAGCAACATTACGTGCTGAAATTGCCACTCGACCTATGTCGAGCGCCGCCACATAGTCCAGCTTTATTAAAAACGACTTATGTGGTGAGCCGCTTTTTAAGGGTTAAAAGACTGATCTGAACCGCCTCGCATCTGGAGTCGCCAATGGCTCACCAGGAGACCAGTCACAAGTGGAAAGTGTATATTATCGTTTGGTGAGGGAGCTTAGCCTGGAAGATCCGCAAACTTTGAATTAATGGATACGACTGGACCGAAGACAATACGAATAATTGTTAAGTCTTGTCACTCCATTCATCCAAAAAATGGACACAAATATGAGAAAAGCTGTGAGTGCTGGAGAACGACTCATGATTACTCTTCGCTACTTGGCAACAGGTAGGCTGTCATATTATTGTTCAGTTGTTTTGTTCCGAGCTCACAGGTAGGGCTACGCTTGGCAAGTTGGCTATGCAATATAGAGTGGAACTAGCCTAGGTTAAATAGTAAAGGTTATCATAATTATTAGCGTATGCATTAACTTTCAAGTGGTAGGCAATAATCCTATTAGGCCTAGCCTAATAGCCTAATTTATTGATTTTCTCAGGTAAGCCTAGGCTATAGCCTAGGCTGCCTAGCCTAGGGTAGGCAATGTAGAGTGGAATTATCCTAGCCTATGTTAAATAGTAAATGTTATAATTATTAGCGTAGGCCTATGCTATGCATTGACTTTCTACTGGTAGGCTATTACTAGACTAATTTCTGATTTCATTTCCACTTTTCAACTTTTCAAGTTATTTGGTAGGCGATAGTAGTAGGCTATAGGCTAGGATAGGCAGTGGTAGGCTATGCCACTTCCATTTGCATAGTGCAGTCTTATCCGCCTTTGGCCTATTAATAGGGTAATATTTGGCACAATTTCTCGGAACACGATTAGGCCTAGCCTACGATAATTCTACAAATGTATCATAATAAAAGTCAAACTCATGTTTATATTTTTCTAACCTAGGAAGTGCAATAGACCTCATAGAAGGCACAACATTTAAATGAGAATAAAAAGTTTATGTAATGATATGGTCAATATACAGGAGACGCAACAATATAGGTAGCAAATTGCTAATGGTAGGCCTAGTTTTGGGTTCCTATCATCATATGCTTCATTTCTATATAGGCCCTACTTTTTATCCCCGGGGAAAACAAAACTTTTTTGGTCATTAACCTAACCAAAAACCTTAAGCTAACCTAATAGCCCCCAAATACATTTAGGTTAGGTTAGGTTAGGTTTTTTGGTTAGGTTAATGAACAAATAAAAAAAACTATCCCAAGAAAAAAATAAAAAACCCAAGATTTTGTTTTCCCCGGTTATTTGGTTATTTGACACTACTCATGTGGGGCTGGGGGGGGGGGCAAAGCCCCAAGATCACGAGCAAGGCCATGATGTCCGAATTCACCCCAGATGACGGTACTCTGTGAAGGGTGTGAATCTTCCTTATTGCCAATTTTGATAACAGCTGGCCCTGGCCTGGGATAATTTATTTTAAATATATATTTAATCAAATTACTGTACATGCGAATGTACGTGGTGTTTGATATAAAATCTTAACAAATCAGCCATATAATGGAAAGTACAGTATAGTACTCTAGTGTACTAAAGTTGACAACTTCCTTGTGTACCACACAGTTCGCTAAGTGGCACAGATGTGAACAAAATTATACTGTACTGTACTTATTTTCTCGCAGCATATTTAATATGTGCCCATACTCTCCACATATACTGGTACCTAATCTGCACTTTTTAGAACTGTACATTATAATTATCAAACACTTGTATTGTTTACAGTACTGTTTCATTTACTCTCATTAACAACACACATACATTTCATTATTACTATTATTATCATTATATATTGTACATTTCAGCATTTACAGTGTACTACTTTCTTTTTTCAGGAGAAAGCTAGAGGTCCTTGGCGATGCAGTTCAGAGTCAGCCAAAATCTGGTGTGCTCCATCATTCCCGATGTCTGCCGAGCCAAATGCTAAGAACATCGTGCTTGCTGCTGTAGCCTTGCATAATTTCTTGAGAGTAAGCTCCAGAGACAATTTGTTTTTTGTTTTTTGTTTTTTTTAAGAGACAATGAACGGAGGAAGGAAAAACACAGATAAAACAAAAAGGTCCATGTGCCTAAAGGCATCCTCCATTCATAAAATGTTTGTAACAACTGGATTTAAACATTTGTTGATTGTAAGTTTGTGGAAAGCAATTCGAGGGAAGTGAATTCCAAAGAGTAGTAGCTCTGGGGATAAATGAATTCTGATAAGCAGAAGTTCTGCATTGTGGAGGAGAAAGTGTAAATTCATGGGCGCTCTCAGCTGCCCTAGTTCTACGGGGAAAGATGTGGAGAGGCGGCACAATTGAAGCAAGTTCCTCGGAACAATTGCTGTGAAAATATCTGTAGAATAATGCAAGGGATGCAACGTTTCTTCGTATGGCTAATGTAGGAAGATCCTGTGTGATTGCAGGGTTATTGATTAATCTAATAGCTTTATTTTGAATTTTGTCCAACTGCCTCAATGCAACCACTCCATTTCCACCCCACAGAGGTGAACAGTAATCCATCTGAGAGCGCACATGACTTTTATATATTACGGCCAACTGCTCGTCAGTGAAGAATTCTCGAACTCTGTACAGGAGTCCCAGTTTTTTAGAGGCATTCTTAGCAATGCTTCTAACATAATGTGTCCAGCTC
Organism: Paralithodes platypus; assembly: GCA_032716605.1. NCBI lineage: Eukaryota > Metazoa > Arthropoda > Malacostraca > Decapoda > Lithodidae > Paralithodes > Paralithodes platypus. Next base: position 3,787,444 of record CM064551.1, read on the forward strand.
AAGTTAGTAGTTAATGTTACACCGAGAATGTCAATACTAGGGGAAGTGGGAATATTTACATCATTAACAAATATATGGGAGTCAGTGAGATTCTGTCGGTTAGAAAATTGAATGTACTTGGTTTTCTGTGCATTAAAGGAAACTAGATTCTCTTGTCCCCATTCATTAATTCTAGAAAGGTCCTGGTTCAGAGAAATTGCAGTGTTTATTTTTGAATTTATAAGATCGGGTTGGGTGAAAGAATTGGTAAATGTGAAGGAACTGTGGAGTGTTGAGTCATCTGCGTTGGAATGTATTGGATTATGAGTGGTAGATATGAGATCATTGATATGAATGAGGAACAGAGTTGAGGCCAAAACTGATCCCTGGGGAACACCAGCATTTATGTAACTGAAGATCTTCTGGACAGGGAGGATGTACAGAATGGAAGGTTACAACAAGGTCGATGGCGACAACATCCTCAAGGTGGAATTGAACGTCTGCAACCTTTGTCACCTGGTAATCTTGCTAGAGATACCAAGGCTGTCCGTGATTCATTCAAAACCTATTTTAATGGAGTGGGACGGGTTCGATGGCAAGATCGGATGGTCAACCTTCACTAACCACCTAATAATAGTATTGTATTCACAAAGTGAAACCTGCAGCCCATAATGTGTTTGCACAAGACCTGGAGCTAATAACCTATGACCACTTTTCTCACCCAAATATTCTCAAAGTAACTCAACGTCAAGCAATAGGTGATGCAATTAGTAGGATTCACTCACTTTTTCTGAATTCAGATTAAAGACCTTACATACATAATTTTAATATTTGTTAAATTTAGTCACTTCATTCTTTTTCCTATGAAGACAGAACATTTATTTTTTTATTATCTATGTCATTAAGGGTACAGTACTTTGGTAATACTGTACTTGGGTTGGATGAATTGTCATATATTAGCTTCTGTACTTGTGTGCATGCTCAGGAGCCACTATTTAGTACAGTATTAATAGTAGCGGCCAAAACAAAAATGTATATCCATTATTAGATTAATGGATATATAATTTTAGTGATGCACTTAACCTTTAATTGTCTTGATGGTGCAATGGTTTGAGCATTTAACATCTGTTGTGGAAACCCAGGTTCAAATCTCGGGTGAATCGTATGCTTTCATTAAATTCATTGGGAGGTGTTTTGTGTTGAGAGTTAATTATATATATTAGATTATTGTAATTTTAGTAGGAATATTCCATTTATACAATAAAATGTTTTATAATTGTACTATTTATTTATGATTCCAATTAGCCTATAGTGTATTAAACCATCTTGGTGGTGACTGATTTATTCTCTTTGTAAGGCTTTCTTCTTCCATTCGCTGAACATGTCCATACCAGTACAGCACCCTTCTGTCCACTCCATCCGACAAAATTAATGTTCCTGGTGCCCCACTTTCCTATGTACAGGTATCTCTTCATTCCTCAATCTGTCTCTGCGAGTCACTCCACACAAACTCCTCTAGCAGCTTATCTCCATCACTTCCAGCTTTCTTCTCTCTTTTGCCTTCACAGTCCGTGTCATAGCCCCATACATCAATGTTGGTACAACTATTCCTTGATACATTGCACTTTTACCTATCATTCCAAGATTTCTCACCTTCCAAATATTTCTCTTTGCTCCGATAACTTTCATTCCTTCACATAATCTCTTTTTTACCTCCGTTCCTGTTTATCATTCCTAGATATCTAAAATACTGCACTTGTACGAGTATTTCCCCAACCAGCCGCACATCTAGATTCACCCTACGAGCATTCATAGGTAAGCAGCACCCCTTATCACAAACCATGCGCAGTACAGTATGCAGAAAAAAGGTGGGCGCGAACTCGATACAGTGTAGCGACTGCCGCAGCTGGGTACATGACGTGAAGAAATGCTGCACTAGAATATAGGGCCTCTACCAAGAAAAAAGTCCAAAATTGAGAAATTTGTATTCAAAGGAGATCTTCTATTCAATGACCGGCTCAAGAGTGTTAACTTTGGCAATGAGGCAATGGAAATGATGGACAAGTTATGCTACTTGGGAGATACCATCTCTGCCGGTGGTGGGTGCCACTATTGCTGGAAAAAGATGCGGCTGGGGAAAGTTTAGAGAAGTTTTACCACTAATCACCATGAGAAGACTCGCTCTCCCCTTGAAGGGAAAGGTGTATGCTGCATGTGTTGGAAGCGCAATGACATGCTTTAGAAACATGGCCTGTCAAAGTGGGTGGTAACAACAGAATGGAACGCTATAGATAGGATGGTGAGATGGATGTGTAGTGACAAACTGCAACATAGGATATCAAGTGTAGAGCTAAGGAGAAGCTTAGGTATCAAGAGTATCAGTGATGAGATGCGTACTAGCAGGCTTGGATGCCTTGGACATGTGGAGAGGATGGATGAACAAAGCTGGGTCAAAAGATGCAAGCCCATGAATGTGGAGGGAGCTGCACTAAGGGGCAGACCAAAACAAACGTTGGATCTGATTTTCCAGTCTAATCTTAAATCAAAGAACCTGACAAGTGAGGCAGCTCTTAACAGGGCTGCCTTGAACGCCGCCATTAGGACGTGAGACCAAAACCGCATTTTGTGTGGAGCACTCGGTCTTTAAATTTGTGTATACATGTAAACCAAATCCTCTACCCATACTTTTAATTTTCTTGTCCCTCACCACACCATTCATGTATACATTAAACACCCATGGTGACATTACACAACCCTGTTGCAGACCTAAATTCACCTAAAAACACTCACTCAACTCCTTATTTCCTACTCTAACACGCGTTCTGCTCTTCATAAAAAACACTTAACTGCGGTTTTTATGCCTCTTAATTTCTGACCTATGGAAAGAATACTCGCAGACAACCGAACATGTTCATGACCTTACAAACTATCCATCTGTTTACACCTAGTAATCTTATAGGGCACCGTAATAACAGCCTTCCCCAGTTTACGATATCAAAAAATATGCAAATAATTTAAATAATAATGTTGCTAATTTTTCTTGAACATCCATAATCACTCAGAATTTTAGCAGAACGTGCTTCGTACAGTATAGGCTACCTTTCACTCTCGATGACGCTCGTGAGCCACCGAACATCTTCATTACCTTATGAACTAGCCATCTGTTTACACCTACTCTCGTAGCACAGTGCATGACATCCATGAGCACCTTATTAATAACCTTCCCCAGATTATTATATAAATAGGTATGGAAATGAAAAGTCTACAACTAATATGTAACTGAAAAAGTGACTTAAGTTATGTGAACTAGTGAGTATAGTTTAACATTTGACGGGTGGACAGCATCGGTGTCCTTTAATATTAATAAATAATAATAACAACAATGTATCTTATTTTTCTAAAGCACCAATTATTCATCAGAATGTTGGCTGCTCTACTTTTTGTACTAGACAGAGGGGCAAAATTAATTCCTAAAGACATTAAGCTAAAGTTAAAAGGAAAAGTTCAACAACAATATAACAATTCAACACTTTATTATTATACGTCCATCGACTCCATCTACTCCATCTCTTTGACTATTGCCAACGATGTTTGGAGGATTCGAGCCCCAAACTCAATCTGCTGAGTTGGTGTGAGTCGGGCAGCTATGGACTCCACGGCAATCCAAATTCCATATGTCAACGTGGCGGTGTTCTTTGGCTCCAGGGCATTAGACATTACCGCTATGGCTCTGTCATACTGCATTTGTTTTAGTTTTTTAGCGGCTTGCGCACATCCTGGTTCCTGAGATTAAGGCTGAGGCAACGTTCGTTCCCCAGATGCTAGCCCCCCACTGGATGTAGTTGAAGTGTTTGAATTGGTTCGTACTTTGCAACCTAGTAGCTTTTTCCTCGGTGAAAAAACGTTTCTGCTTGAAGGACTCGATGAGTTGGGTGTGTTTGAGCCTGTGCTGTAGTAGGTTTCACAAGCTTCAACATCCGCCAACAACTTGTGAACCTCATCTTCATCCCCTGAACTAGTCTGTAGGTTACCGAGTCGTCAGTTGGGTCTACTTCCAGTGTAACCAACACTTCTGTAGAGGGGTCCAGCTCTTCCTTCAAATCTGAGTAAATCTGTCAAAACGAAAAATAGCCTATATTAGCAAAGCCATAACATATTACCGGGTATGCAAACTTGGATTATAATATATGTACAGTACTTCTGTAGAAGATACAAGGGGCGAGGGAGTGCAAAAGTGGTTCCAAATCCTAAAAACTGGAATCTATAATGTTGTTTCGTTTTCAGGCTCTGTCTCGAGTCGGCCACCCCCAGCTATGGGGTATGTGCCTGATTATAATAATACCGTACTGTACATACATAGATACATAATAAAGGCTAAACTGTATAAAATCAACAATTCTTATACCAAAACAGAGATAAATACATGAAAAATGAAACAGTTAAAAGTTTAAAAAAATAGCCTAATGCTATATGCATTTATATTTATCTTTGATATACCGTATGGTACTTAATAACCACAAGTTAATGTACTTGCAAAGCTATTGTTAATCTTTGTTGGCCTATAGGTAATATATAATTATATACTGTATAAGGTAAATACATAAACCAAAATGTGAATATTTTTCTTCAATCCATGATATCTGTGTATGATGATGGTGGTGTGTGGAGTAAATGCTTGTTCATTAGTAGGCTAAGTAGTGGCAACACTATGAAGACAAATTTATCACAACAGCAAAATATTTAAGATAATTTCTAGATTTGGTTAATTTTCAATACCGCAATGACATATCTACCACATGCTTTCACACCACCCAATTTTGAAGTTCATGTTTGTGTGTGGTACCGTGTGGAATATGGCCAAATGTATTAAGTACTGGTAATAATACATCTTAATTTTGACAAAACTCAATTCCATATCGCAGGCAAAGAAAATGTGTACCGTAACTTCCTATGCATCAGTCAAACTCAATCATTAAAGTGTACGGTAAAAGTACCATTTTTTTCTATGTGGATTAGGGAGACCAGACAAAACTGCATGTGACAAGTGCCTCCCCAGAGTTGAATGATTGACATGGCCACAGACAGGGTATGTTTGAGCCAAAATACAAAGACACACAGAGTTTGAAGCAATTTAAGTCATAGGATGAGGGAAAATGGATTCGGGGAGAGCGTTCCAGAGTTTAGCTGTTGGCTACAATAAAAAATTGCAAGTATCGTTTCACTCTTGGGTGTGAGAGTTGCAGAGTAGGGGTGGGATTGTGTTGCAAGACGAGTGGTTGGTACCTGTACGTCAAGTAGAGTAGAGCAGTAGATGTATGTTACGTCGACAAAACTGTTCATAACTAACCTTTTCTTTGGGTATGGGCCAAGAAGATTCCTGTAGTCCATGGTGTCGCTCAAGAAGGACAGGTATTCAAACAGATCCCACTTCACGTGAACCTTCCCCTCAGAGCCGCTTGGAGTATTCCTCACTCTCTTGTGCTCCTTAAGGTAGTAAGCCTTCATCCCCTTTAATTTTTCTCGTATGTGGTCTGTAATAAAATAACAACCATTAAAGATGTGTTTAGGTATGATTAAGACCAATAGTGAAATAAACATATACTGGTACCGGTACATAATGATAATATTGAAGGAGACTACTGCGCCTCCTTGAATGATACCAAAATACGTAGGAGTGAAAATTATGTATAGCCTAGGCTAAACATAAATTTTAAGTTAAACTATAGGCTAATACACATACCGGTACAGTATACATGTCTTCAATAACCCTTCGTTGAAATCCCATTGAATGAGAAGGGCGGTAAATCACAAAAATAATAGCAAGTTGATAGGTTGGGTGATTTTAATAATATATAGGGTAAGGTTAACCAATAGGTACGCACCGGTCCAATAGGTACGCACTTAGCATTTAAAGAGGTTTTTAAATGGCAAGTGAGTACCTATTGGACCGGTGTGTACCTATTGGTTACATTACCCGGTAAGATAACCAATAGGTACGCATTTTTTTTTTTTTTTTTTTTAAGAGACAATGAACAGAGGAAGGAAAAACACAGATAAAACAAAAAGGTCCATGTGCCTAAAGGAATCCTCCATTCATAAAATGTTTGTAACAACTGGATTTAAACATTTGTAGATTGTAAGTTTGTGGAAAGCAATTCGAGGGAAGTGAATTCCAAAGAGTAGTAGCTCTGGGGATAAATGAATTCTGATAAGCAGAAGTTCTGCATTGTGGAGGAGAAAGTGTAAATTCATGGGCGCTCTCAGCTGCCCTAGTTCTACGGGGAAAGATGTGGAGAGGCAGCACAATTGAAGCAAGTTCCTCGGAACAATTGCTGTGAAAATATCTGTAGAATAATGCAAGGGATGCAACGTTTCTTCGTATGGATAATGTAGGAAGGTCCTGTGTGATTGCAGGGTTATTGATTAATCTAATAGCTTTATTTTGAATTTTGTCCAACTGCCTCAATGCAACCACTCCACTTCCACCCCACAGAGGTGAACAGTAATCCATCTGAGAGCGCACATGACTTTTATATTATCGGCCAACTGCTCGTCAGTGAAGAATTCTCGAACTCTGTACAGGAGTCCCAGTTTTTTTAGAGGCATTCTTAGCAATGCTTCTAACATAATGTGTCCAGCTCAAGTTAGTAGTTAATGTTACACCGAGAATGTCAATACTAGGGGAAGTGGGAATATTTACATCATTAAAAAATATATGGGAGTCAGTGAGATTCTGTCGGTTAGAAAATTGAATGTACTTGGTTTTCTGTGCATTAAAGGAAACTAGATTCTCTTGTCCCCATTCATTAATTCTAGAAAGGTCCTGGTTCAGAGAAATTGCAGTGTTTATTTTTGAATTTATAAGATCGGGTTGGGTGAAAGAATTGGTAAATGTGAAGGAACTGTGGAGTGTTGAGTCATCTGCGTAGGAATGTATTGGATTATGAGTGGTAGATATGAGATCATTGATATGAATGAGGAACAGAGTTGGGGCCAAAACTGATCCCTGGGGAACACCAGCATTTATTGAGTGAAATTGAGAATAAAGGCCATCTACCATTACACGTATTTTTCTGTTATGAAGATAAGAAGAAATTAGTGGAACTAATGATGCAAGGCCGTAGTGTGACATCTTCGACAATAAGGATTGATGCCAGACTCTATCAAATACCTTTGATATATCCAGTGCTATTGTATGTGTTTCACCATGTTGGTCTGTAGCTTGGTTGATTTTATGCGTAAGAAGGCAAAGAATGTCTGCAGTTGATCGACATCGTCTAAAACCATATTGCCTATCACTGATTAATTTATTATTCTCCAGATGCTTAATTATGTGATTATTTAATATAATTTCAAAAACTTTGCCAAGAGTGGAAGTTATAGCTATTGGTTTGTAGTTTGATGGATCTGAAGAGGCACCTTTTTTAGGAACTGGATGGATGTTTGCTTCTTTCCAGGGTACTGGGAAGCATGAGGTATGAGTACACAGACGGAAATTTTTTGCCAATAGAGGAGCGAGCACCAAGGAGCAATTCTTAAGTACTATTGGAGGAATTTCATCTGGACCAGGAGCCTTATCTACTGAGAGATTCTGCAAAATAGTTTTGACATGTCTGGTGTGGATCTTAAGTGAGGGAATTTCAGGTGAATTAAAATTAAGTACAGGGACATCTTGATTTATTTCATCTAAGGTTGAGTTGGTGGAGAAAATATCCGCAAGAAGGTTAGCTTTACCTTTTTACTTGGCATTTAAAAACCTCTTTAAATGCCAAGTGTGTACCTAGGCCCTATTGATTTGTTTAATTAAACCGATACCAGTACCCAGGTCTAATGCAGCAAACTTCATATTTTTTGCCATATTACATTTCTCGGTGACAATAATGGGAAAATATAGCCTAATAAAACTAACGCTAACCAATTGGAAATAATAGCACACATTTCCAATGTGGATCACACATAACAATAAGCAAATTAAAAAAATATTACAGACACTGTAATAGCCAAGCTAGTGAGCTAATGTTATTTAGGTGACGGGTGATTTTTGTTAGGCTAGGCCTATGCCTTAATTCAAGAAATGTGTTAAATTAGACCAATCTGCTAGCGTAATCTTCAGAATTGTACACAAAACGCTCCATTTTATTCTTGTAAAAAAACGAGTAAATTGGAACTAAAAATAATAGGCTAATGTTCAGGTTACTTATAGCCTATAGGCCTACTGCCATTTCTCTCTAGCTCTCGCTCCGAGCTTTAATAGCTATAGCGCTAAACCAAAGTTTATTACATTTACCAGACACCATTACCCATTTGTTTGCTCAATGGAAATGGTTCCGCTACTGGCTAATTTTCAAAGAAAAATAGACACACCTTAGCCTAAAATCAAAGATAGGCCTACGGTAGGCTAGTGGGTGAAATTCATTCACATTAAAAAATACAAAGCCTAGGCTATTGGGCAAAAACAAAACAACATGCTAGCCTTAGCTTAGTCAAACACTAAGCATTGTTATCTGCACCATAGGGTAGGCTAATGCTTTCATATATTATCAATAGGCCTAGGCCTAGACTATAGGCTATCCTATTTAGGCCTATATGGTATTTTAGAATAGCCAAAAACAGTAGGCTAAATAGCCTTGGCTTACTCTAGGCTACTAAGGGTGCCTACACCTTTAACTTTGTAAATGCCTCGGCCTAGTAAAATGCCCCAGAACGAGAAGCCCACCACGGAAGCCACAAGCGAACACCACCAGGAAACGGGAACAGAAACACCCGAGGAAAGGCCCACAGAACGAAAGGACCAGGTGACCAAGCCAACCAGTTAAGACAGGCCGAAGCCCGCAGGGCTAAGCAGCTCCAAACCACATCTGCCTATCCCTTCTAACCACTGACCTTTTCCCCACCTCGCGTGTACACTACCCCTCATGTCCTACACCTCTACCTACATGATGATGAACATGAATACACCTTAATTTAACACCTTACGAGCGGCCTATGCGGTTTATTTATATGTACCGCCCAGCGGGGTGTTTTTAGCCAAAATAGGGCTGTTTACGTGATCATTTTCATGCCTAAATAAGACCCAGAACGTAAAACAAGTACCTATCCCTGAAAGGGCATAAACAGAGCTTTCGAATGACACCATAACGATCCTTTTATGATGGCTAGTTTTCTTGCAATAACCGTGCAACGCGAGTGCAAAAAGCATGTAATTCGGTACTTTCCCCATATAATTCAGTATGTAGCGAGTGAGAGAGGGAGGAGGGAGCTGAGATTCGTGTCAGTAGGTTCGCCGCGGTGGTCTGGAGCAGTCATACGCTCGCTAGTCTCCTGCCACCACTTGTCTCTCTCTCTCAGCAACATTACGTGCTGAAATTGCCACTCGACCTATGTCGAGCGCCGCCACATAGTCCAGCTTTATTTAACTCGACTTATGTGGTGAGCCGCTAATTAAGGGTTAATACACCCATGCCCTGTCCCTAGGTTGAGCCAATGCCAACCAGTTCAGACAGGCCTAAATCTATGTATGTTTTTCCATCCAAGAAGTAATATGTTAGTCTTGACAGACTAAGTTTCTGAAGACCAACCACCCCCATAAATCTATGTATGTTCTTCCATCCGAGAAGTAATATGTTAAAACCCCATGTCATAATTGATAAGAAACTATGATACCCACGGGTACACCAGTGTATATATAACCATTATTCCTGTAAGACCTAGACAGAAATGACTGAAGATGTTAGCCACCATGCAGTAAGTGACCCACGAGGTAAAGCTAACCTTCTTGCGGATATTTTCTCCACCAACTCAACCTTAGATGAAATAAATCAAGATGTCCCTGTACTTAATTTTAATTCACCTGAAATTCCCTCACTTAAGATCCACACCAGACATGTCAAAACTATTTTGCAGAATCTCTCAGTAGATAAGGCTCCTGGTCCAGATGAAATTCCTCCAATAGTACTTAAGAATTGCTCCTTGGTGCTCGCTCCTGTATTGGCAAAATTTTTCCGTCTGTGTACTCATACCTCATGCTTCCCAGTACCCTGGAAAGAAGCAAACATCCATCCAGTTCCTAAAAAAGGTGCCTCTTCAGATCCATCAAACTACAGACCAATAGCTATAACTTCCACTCTTGGCAAAGTTTTTGAAATTATATTAAATAATCACATAATTAAGCATCTGGAGAATAATAAATTAATCAGTGATAGGCAATATGGTTTTAGACGATGTCGATCAACTGCAGACATTCTTTGCCTTCTTACGCATCAAATCAACCAAGCTACAGACCAACATGGTGAAACACATACAATAGCACTGGATATATCAAAGGCATTTGATAGAGTCTGGCATCAATCCTTATTGTCGAAGATGTCACACTACGGCCTTGCATCATTAGTTCCACTAATTTCTTCTTATCTTCATAACAGAAAAATACGTGTAATGGTAGATGGCCTTTATTCTCAATTTCACTCAATAAATGCTGGTGTTCCCCAGGGATCAGTTTTGGCCCCAACTCTGTTCCTCATTCATATCAATGATCTCATATCTACCACTCATAATCCAATACATTCCTACGCAGATGACTCAACACTCCACAGTTCCTTCACATTTACCAATTCTTTCACCCAACCCGATCTTATAAATTCAAAAATAAACACTGCAATTTCTCTGAACCAGGACCTTTCTAGAATTAATGAATGGGGACAAGAGAATCTAGTTTCCTTTAATGCACAGAAAACCAAGTACATTCAATTTTCTAACCGACAGAATCTCACTGACTCCCATATATTTTTTAATGATGTAAATATTCCCACTTCCCCTAGTATTGACATTCTCGGTGTAACATTAACTACTAACTTGAGCTGGACACATTATGTTAGAAGCATTGCTAAGAATGCCTCTAAAAAACTGGGACTCCTGTACAGAGTTCGAGAATTCTTCACTGACGAGCAGTTGGCCGTAATATATAAAAGTCATGTGCGCTCTCAGATGGATTACTGTTCACCTCTGTGGGGTGGAAGTGGAGTGGTTGCATTGAGGCAGTTGGACAAAATTCAAAATAAAGCTATTAGATTAATCAATAACCCTGCAATCACACAGGACCTTCCTACATTATCCATACGAAGAAACGTTGCATCCCTTGCATTATTCTAGATATTTTCACAGCAATTGTTCCGAGGAACTTGCTTCAATTGTGCCGCCTCTCCACATCTTTCCCCGTAGAACTAGGGCAGCTGAGAGCGCCCATGAATTTACACTTTCTCCTCCACAATGCAGAACTTCTGCTTATCAGAATTCATTTATCCCCAGAGCTACTACTCTTTGGAATTCACTTCCCTCGAATTGCTTTCCACAAACTTACAATCAACAAATGTTTAAATCCAGTTGTTACAAACATTTTATGAATGGAGGATGCCTTTAGGCACATGGACCTTTTTGTTTTATCTGTGTTTTTCCTTCCTCCGTTCATTGTCTCTTAAAAAAAAAAAAAAAAAAAAAAAAAAAATATATAATACACCATAGAATACGGTTTTAATAACTAGAAAAAGAGGACTTCGATTAAACAATTACGAAAGTATCACTATAGGTAGCGCCATCGAACTTGACAATAATCTTTACCCCTTAACTTCTTATAACTCGAAATTAATGAAAACAATCAGGCTGACGTTTCTCTCATTTTGGAAGAGTCCACCAGGAAATAGGTGTGGATATTTACAGCCAGTTTGTTCTAGGCCCTTTTGAGTTACAGAGAGGTCAGGGATCAAGATAATTGTCAAGTTCGTTGGCGCTACCTATAACACTCTCCACCTCCTATAAAAAGTGCTTACACAATACCAAAATAGTGACCCATCCTACTTAAAGTACGGTAAATTTGTGGGTGCGTTTTGAAGTTTTATTAGTTTTTAACTAGATTTACAGCGGCGGATCCCCAGATCGACCGTGGTGATTGTCACCTAAAAATCTACAAAAGTACAAAAGTACTATTTCTAACAATATTTCAGGACGTCCATCGATGCTATATCGCCGACGAATGTACCTTCGGACCTCCGTTTCCTTATGATGCCTGGCGGTTTCGGGTGCGTTTTTCATTCTCCTGCAGTATTTGATTTAGTATTTTGACATCAAAGCCATTTTTAAGAGCAGCAGGGGTCTGGGGGCGGCAGTCCCTAGGTTAGGTAAGGTTGTTTGGTTAGGTTAATTTAATGACAATATTGTCGTTGGAAGTGCCGGCGTCATGTGACACACGTCCGCTGACTGGCGGCAGACGTGTGTCACATGCCACTGGCACTTTCGATGTGATGATGGTGATAGTGGTAGTAATGATGGTGATAGTGGTAGTAATAATGGTGATAGTGGTAGTAATGATGGTGATAGTGGTAGTAATAATGGTGATAGTGGTAGTAATGATGGTGATAGTGGTAGTAATGATGGTGATAGTGGTAGTAATGATGGTGATAGTGGTAGTAATGATGGTGATAGTAGTAGTGATGATGGTGATAGTGGTAGTAATGATGGTGATAGGAGTAGTAATGATGGTGATAGTGGTAGTGATGATGGTGATAGTGGTAGTAATGATGGTGATAGTGGTAGTAATAATGGTGATAGTAGTAGTAATGATGGTGATAGTGGTAGTGATGATGGTGATAGTGGTAGTGATGATGGTGATAGTAGTAGTGATGATGATAGTGGTAGTAATGATGGTGATTGTAGTAGAGATGATGGTGATAGTAGTAGTACTGATGGTGATAGTAATAGTAATGCTGGTGATATCAGTAATGATGGCGATAGCAGTAATGATGGTGATAGTAGTAGTGATGATGATGATAGTGGTATTAATGATTTTGATTGTACTAGTAATAATAATAATAATAATAATAATAATAAATATAATAATAATAGTCCTGACGCTATTCTTGACTTGCAGTGTGCTGGCTTAATAATCCAGAAGGGTTGATAGCCTCTGAAGTCCTATTTTAACTACCTAACTCCTATGTGACCATTTAGTGCGACACATATGCAGCACCCAATATCTCGAAGCTTCAATTGATAATCTCGGGCCCTCGCAAGAGTTACAGGCTACTGAACAGCCTACAGTCCCGAGGTTGAGACGTAGTAAAACAAAATAAGATAATACTAAAAAATATAATAACATACACACACACATACATTCTCTCTCTCTATCTATCTATTTACATATATATATATATATATATATATATATATAGGTATCTTATT